>CAUYPK010149987.1:0-10928 GCA_963574355.1 Loris lydekkerianus | reverse complement strand
GAGAAATGCAAATCAAAACTACTTTGAGATATCACCTAACCCCAGTAAGAGTAGCCCACATAACAAAATCCCAAAACCAGAAATGTTGGCCTGGATGTGGAGGAAAGGGCACACTTCTACACTGCTGGTGGGAATGCCCACTAACACATTCTTTCTAGAAGGATGTTTGGAGAATACTTAGGGAGCTAAAAATAGACCTGCCATTCGATCGTATAATTCCTTTAACTAGGTTTATACCTAGAAGACTAAAAGTCACAATATAACAAAGACATCTGTACCAGAATGTTTATTGCAGCCCAATTCATAATTGCTAAGTGATGGAAGAAGCCCAAGTGCCCATCGACCCACGAATGGACTAGCAAATTGTGGTACATGTATACCATGGAATACTATGCAGCCTTAAAGGAAGATGGAGACTTTACCTTTTTCATGTTTACATGGATGGAGCTCGAATGTATTCTTCTTAGCAAAGTATCTCAGGAATGGAAGAAAAAGTATCCAATGTACTCAGCCCTAGTATGAAGCTAAATTATAGCTTTCACTTGAAGGCTATAACCCAACTATAGCACAAGACTATGGGGAAAGGGCGAAGGAAGGGGAAGGGAGGGGGGAGTTTTTGGTGGAGGGAGGGCAATGGGTGGGGCCACATCTATGGTGCATCTTAGAATGGGTACAGGCGATTGCACTAATGTACACTGCTATGATTTAACAATAAAAAGTAACAAAAAAAAAATGTTCAACATCTCTAATCATCAGGGAAATGCAAATCAAAACCACATTGATATATCACCTAACTCCAGTGAGAATAGCTCACATCATAAAGTCCCCAAACAACAGATGCTGGTGTGGATGCAAAGAGAAAGAAACATTTGGGCATTGGGTGGGATTGCAAACTAGTTCAATCTCAATGGAAAGTAATATGGAGATTCCTCAAAGAACTTAAAGTAGACCTACCATTTGATCCTGCAATAAGTCTAATAGGGATTTAACAAAAGAAAAAAAAAGACATTTTATAAAAAAGACACTTGCACTTGAATATTGATAGCAGCAAAATTTAGAATTGCAAGGATGTGGAAACAACCCAAGTGACCATCAATTAATATATAGATGGATTCATAAAATGTGGTGTGTGTATACCACAGAATACTACTCAATCACAAAAAAGATGGTCACCTAGTATCTTTTGTAACAACCAGGGTGGAATTGAAGACCATTCTCTTAAGTGAAGTATTGTAAGAATGGCAAAACAAACACCACATGTGCACAATACTAAATTGGAACTAGTTGATCAACACCTATGTGTTCATAGGAAGTAAAACTCAATGAAATTCAGGTGGAGAGGAAGATAAGAAGGGGAAGACAAAATTCTCACCCAATGGGTACTTTGAATGGGTTCATTGCACACTTTCTGGATAACTTTGTCAAAAGCAAGCTATATAACCAAAACATATGTACCCCCATAATATAACTGAAATAAACTAAAAAAAAAAAAAAAGGTTATAAATGGCCTGGCTAGGGCTTTAAGGGGTGACCCAGTATAGAGCTAAACTGCATAGACTGGAAGAGGGTTTTTTTTTTTTTTCTCTTTCTTCCTCCTCCTCTTCCTTTCCCTCTCCTTCTCCTCCCTGCTGCCTCCTCCTCCCCTTTCTGCCTCTTCCCTCTTCTACCTCCTCCTCTTCCTCTTCCACCTGCTCCTTGCGCTGTTTTTGGCTCAGGGTGTTTCAGTAAACTGGCAAAACACTAGCTGAGCAGTAGGCTAACAAAATACAGACTTCAGGCTCGGCGCCTGTGGTTCAAGTGCTAAGGCATCAGACACATACACCTGAGCTGGCAGGTTCAAATTCAGCTTGGGGCCGCCAAACAAAAATGATGGCTGCAACCGAAAAATAGCCAGGCGTTGTGGCGGGCACCTGTAGTCCTAACTAGTTGGGAGGTGGAGGCAGGAGAATTGCTTGAGCCTAGGAGTTAGAGGTTGCTGTGAGCTGTGATGCTACAACATTCTACCTAGGGCAACAGCTTGAGGCTTTTTCTCAAAAAAAAAAAAAAAAAAAATTAAAAAAAAAAATACAGACTTCATGGCAACGCCTGTGGTTCAAGGAGTAGGGCGCCGGCCCTATATATCAGGGGTGGTGGGTTCAAGCCCAGCCCTGGCCAAAACTGCAAAAAAAAAAAAAAAAATAGAGACTTCAGTGGTCACATATGACAAAGAATACAGACTTACAAAAATAATTTTGAAAATTCACTAAATAAGCAAACAATAATAGATCAACAAAATAGAATCTATAGTTCAGAAATAAACCCATATATTTCTAGTTGTTTCCCAAAATTAAGATTGTGGGTAGGGATGGGTAGAATGGGTAGGAATGGGGGAGAGGGAGGTAGAGGAGACTAACAAATCAAAGGAATTCAAACTTCCTAGCTTACTTATGTATAAATTAAATAGATTAAATACATTTCCATGATGGTGTACTTTTCGGGTTCAAGGAAATATGTTCTAGTACACAAACTGGAATCTATTAATACAAAGTTATTTTCTTTCTGTGTTTCAGTTCCCTTATCAATAAAGAACAATCCCAGTATTTATACTATAAATAATAATATACTGTATGCTATATACTATAAATCTGAGAATCTATACTAGATTCTCTAAGATATAAATCAAAAGGTACTGGAAGTTTGTCAATGTCCCTATTCGTAATATGTTTTTACTCTCAGGGTAATTTTGACTACATCCTTATAAATTAATTGTGTTATACCCCAAGAGAAGATTCCACTCTCTTCTGTTCTACTAGTACAGGTTAACATAACACATTAGCCAGAGGTATTCAGTCATATTACCAAGGCAGAGGTAAATTGACTAATTTTAAAATATTAGTGGGGAAATGTTGGAGACAGCCAAGGATGTTTTTAGTACATGTCCTACATGCCTATGCCATAATTCTGTCAAAACTGTAAAGATAATAGAAACTGGAGCCAAAACCTCAAGCCTCCTGTAAAAACCTCTTAAGTGAATTCTATTTAGTTGCCCTCAGCTGTGGATACAGATATGTTTGGCTATTATGTGTCTACTTTGAAGAGCAGCAACCTGATCAAAAAGCTACAATTTTAACAGTAGCAAAATTGCCTGTCTTTGTTACATTTTGCTTGAGAAATCTTGGCTTTCTCTCTAGTGATGGTAACTCTTCTCTAGAACTGCTGTCAAATATCTTTGTAAGATATTACATCTTACTCAAAATCTCCACCACCTGTAACACCTTCAATTTTATATATTGTAGTCAACAAGTATGGAAAGAGTTTTCGTGACATTCTTTAAAGCAGTAGTCTCAACCAGCAGCTCTTTTGTCTTCCAGGGGATATTTGGCAATGTCTGGAGACATTTCTGGTTGTCACAACTTGGAGTCAGTAGAAGCCAGGGATGATGCTGAACATCCTATAGTGCATCCCATGCACAAAGATTATCTGGTATGAAATGCCAATAGTGGTAGAGTTCAGAAACCCTGCTCCAAAGTAACCTCTTCACAATTTAAAATATACTGACTTTGTCTTCTGGAAAAAAGATCATAGAAAGACTTTTCCTCAAACCTTGATGAGAAGGACATTACTGGATACTTTTAACTAACACAACACTAATATACTCCAGGATATTGATCCCTGGACCTATGGGTTTCAAAGAGATGGAAGCTACCCTTAAATCACTAGAAGACTATATCAGCTGGAGATCTTAAATTGAGGATTCTTCTAAATCCTCCAGCAGCAGATGACAGCATGAAATAGGCAGGTCTCACCCAAGACCCATAGCACAAGACTTTTTTTCCCTTCCTTTTCAGTTTAAGCTTTAGATTGTTGACTTAAAAAAAAAAAATTAAAGCTAGTCAAGTGAAGCAGTGGGAGTAGAGAAAGAGCAAAGAAATCTGTAACTGGTTGTGATCAATTAGTATAAATACTATTTCACTTGGACCAGCCAGACTGACTTCTTTAACTATGATATGTATGGTCCTATTCTTTTCTTTTCTTTTCTGAAACAGGGTCTTAGTCTGTCACCCAGGCTGGAGTGCAGTGGCGTGTTCATAGCTCACTACAACCTCAAAATCCTCAAAAGCTCAAGTGATCCTCCTGCTTCAGTCTTCTGTGTAGCTGGGACTATAGGCACATATACCACACCTCGCTAATTTTTAAAATTTTTTGTAGAAGTGAGGTTTCATGATGTTGCTCAGGGTGGTCTTGAACTCCTGGTTGCAAATGATCCTCCCACTTTGACCTCCCAAAGTGTTGGGATTACATGTATGAGCCACCACACCCACACTAAGGTCCTATTCTTAGCATTGCTCTTTGGTATAACTATCTTATGCCTGGCTACAATTTGCTCATGATTTAGCTAAAACATGCAATTAAACCAGCTACTAGATTTGCACTCTAATTTCTATCTAACTTCCTTTGATTCAGATTTCTTGTGATAAACTGGTTGGTTTCCTGGGTAATTGGACTTAATGTTAAGTGACTTTATAGGTGACAAAGATATTTCTTTTTAAAATCAGGTCATTTAGCTAATATCTCCATATTTGGCTCTATGGACTTTTCAAATTGGGGATGACACCTGTTGTTTTAGTTTAATTTGAACACACTTGACTCCTAACTTAAAAGTATACTACAAAGTCTGATTATAAAACCTTCTATTGGGCTCGGCGCCTGTAGCTCGCAGTGGTTAGGGCGCTGGCCACATACACCAAGGCTGGCGGGTTTGAACCCGGCCTAGGCCTACTAAACAACAATGACAACTGCAACAAAAAAATAGCTGGGCATTGTGGTGGGGGCCTGTAGTCCCAGCTACTTGGGAGGCTGAGGCAAGAGAATTGCTTAAGCCCAAGAGTTTGAGGTTGCTGTGAGCTGTGACATCACAGCACTCTACTGAGGGTGACATAGTAAGACTGTCTCAAAAAAAAACAACAAACTTTCTATTGGTTAGTTGTCTCTGTTACAGTGTTCAAATACAGGACCTCCAGAGTCTTAAAAGCTGCAATTCGGTTATTATCACATAAATTAGACTCAGCAACAAAAGAAATGTGAAGGGTTGACTTTAATCCAACTTTCCAAACAGGCTTTCAATCAATGGAACTCAGGCAATGGTGCAGATCTAGATTTCACAAAAATGATGTCCTGTGGGCTGAATTTTATAGCCCTTGGCCAAAAGAGGGGATACAGAAAGTAAAAATTGGCTCAGAGAGAGAAAATAGAAATCTGCCCAGCTGTTCTTTAGACTGAAATAATAAACAAAGTTACCTGCATAGTTAACAGGAAATACTTCTCCCAAGGACATGCTGCACATGTAAAATGTCATAATAACTACCGCCTTTGGGTGACTATGGCTGTCATACTCATTGAGAAACTTTGTTCTAAAATCATAGATTATCAGTAGCTTCCTTATTTTGAAGCTATATCTTTAAGAATAAAATATCACCTTTTTTTTTTTAATATATAGAATCTCACTTTGTTGCCGTGGGTAGAGTGCTGTGGTGTCATAGCTCACAGCAACCTCCAACTCTTGGGCTTAGGCAATTCTCTTGCCTCAGGCCTCCCGAGGAGCTGGGACTACAGGTGCCCACCACAACGCCCAGCTATTTTTTAGAGACAGGGTCTTACACTTGCTCAGGCTGGTCTGGAACCTGTGAGCTCAGGCAATTCACCTACTTTAGCCTCCCAGAGTGCTGGGATTATAGGCGTGAGCTACCATGCCCAGCCTAAAATATCACACTCTTGCCTGGATGATCTAAGTCACTTTGACACAGACAAGCAGCCACAATTTCCACTCTATCTACAGAGCTTCAGATAGGGTTCCACCTTGGATTCAGTGTTCCACCTTGGTAAATTCCAAGGAATCCAAAGGTTCACTTGGCAGTTTAGAGCTGATATTGAACCCTTTACACCTAGGCTTTGAACCTAGCAAAACACTGCTGCATTGAAATTACACCTAAACTTCACCCTTCCTCCAAATTCTATAATGATTCTATCTTGTCTTTTCTCTGGTAAAGTGTCCCGAGATTCTTCTTGTATGATCTCCCTCATTGCAGTGAGTCGAGGAACTGGATTTTGTCATACTACAGATTTGTCCCTACTAGTCATAGACTGATAGGGTTAACACAGAGTAAACCTCCCACTTCCATAGATGCCAAAAAGTAGACAATGAGATTCAACAAATCAGAATAAAATAGTTGCTTACAGCACAGAAAACTCAGGAGCATCAGTTCCTATGCCCCTAAGTCTCATGGGGCAATACAATAGGCTGTGCACATAGGAGATTGCACCACAGCTAAGAAACTCAGGACCAAGAGCTTAGCACGTTTTGTAGTAAGCATCAAACAAGGCAGAACCTAGGGATCAAGCAGTCCTACTGTATTCATGTTAATCACCTTGATCAACTTAATTGTGTACGTGGCTCTTTATAGAAACTACTCAGTATCAGGGGACAGTTAGGTTTTAGTGTGGCACACTTAGCAGGGTTTTAGTGTGGCACACTTAGCAGGGCTATGCAAGGATGCTTGAGAACCATGGTGAATTACTGCTCCCATAAACCAATGAAAAGATTTGTATAGAATTCATTTTTCTTTCCTTCCAAAAAGTTTAGCACATTATTTGTAGAGATTTTTGAACTATGTAGAATGAGCCAAAAGGGAAGGAAACTCCAATATCTAAGCTAAGTAATGGATAGAGAAAAAATAATGCTCAAGAAAATATAAATTAGGGTGGCACCTGTGGCTCAATGGGTAGGGCGCTGGCCACATATACCGAGGGTGGCGGGTTCGAACCCAGCCCCGGCCAAACTGCAACAACAACAAAAAAAATAGCCGGGCATTGTGGCAGACACCTGTAGTCCCAGCTACTCAGGAGGCTTGAGGTAAGAGAATTGCCTAAGCCCAGGAGTTGGAGGTTGCTGTGGGCTGTGATGCCATGGCACTCTACTGAGGGCAATAAAATGAGATTCTGTCTCTAAAAAAAAAAAAAGAAAAAGAAAATATGAATTACAACTTTGGCTTTGCTTTGATATTTATGAAGGTTGCCAAAATTACTTTCTCTGAATATCATCAAAAGATTATCGAATTAGGTACTATTGAGAGACAGGTAGTGGTATAAAAAGCATATTTACTAAACCAAGGGTCCAGAATAAGATTGCCAACTTTTATGTGGTTGTCTATTCTTCAGTTACTTCATTTGTATATATATTTTTTAATTTTCAGAGTTTTATCTTTATGCCAAGCCAAATAATTGGAAATGTGTTTGTTGTATTGGAACCTAGACTGTACTGAGACCAAACTATTCAACATTGAGGGCCACCAAGACATAAAAATACATGTGGATAAATCTGTACCTTGAAATCTGATACTTGCTTAAGTATTTATCATCCCCTGGAACCATTGTCTAACAATTTTTTCACTGCAGAAAATTTAGACTATATTGCCTTATTTTTGGCAGCAAAGTAACAGTTATGTCATACTGAATTGTCTTATCCATTATTTCCTCTTTATGGATATTGCATTCAATTATTCTGACACTGTAGGTCATTATTTAATGTCAAAAACATTTTCTCTTTAACAACAGAACACTTTTCCAGATAGAACAAATAATAAATAGATTTAAGAGACCAGGAAGAAACCTGCATTGGTAAGTAGTGGCACTGAACAGTAGCCCATCTGTCTCTGGTAGTTGTCATAGTCCATTTACAGATTTTCCAAGTCCTAGACTAACCTCAGCCACATACTAGATTATGTTTCAAAATCTTAGAACTGTGGATTCTGGCCTGAGAAAAATAGAATAAACTAAACTCTACCCTAGTAAAAACTAGTTCTGCTTTATTTATTTTCTTTTAATTCTCAAAGACCAAATACCTCCTGTTGTATCAGGAATGATTTTAACCGCAAGAACAGAAAATCTGACTAACCCATAGACAGGGTTTTATTTTTCTTACAGAACAAGGAGTCTAGAGATTTAGGTCTGCTAAGGAACCAGTTCATTGTCTTGGGATCCTCTGCTCCATAACTGGTCACAAGATGGTTGCTCCATCTCCAGACTTGGCATGAAGCAGAGGGAAAGAAATGGTCCCAGAGTATTTGTCCTTTCATTATAAAGCAAAACTTTCCCAGAAGCCTCCCAATAGATTTCTGCTTGTATTTCATTAGTCAGAAACTGTGAGGCAAGGCTACTATTGGCTGTAAGGGAAGCTGGGAAAGCAAGGCTTTTTGAGGCCTCTATAATGGAGACCAGGTAGAGGTCAAAGCAGATGGGAATGCACATTGGGTTAGCCTACAACACATGTGAAACACATGTAACTTTGTTTGCTATTAGTTCTAGTCTATGGGGCACAGTGTAGTAAAATTAAGCAGGAAATCAAAGTAGTTCTGTCTGGGGGATGGGTCAAAATTGTGTTCTATTTATTTTGCCAAAATACAAATCAAAGCCATTGTCCAAGTTTTATTTACTAATATTTGTTAGTATACTATATGAACTGATCCAATTTAATTTCCTATTTCCATACATTTGATCAGTCTGTTAGCTCAGGTAGAATGGACCTCTTTCCTCATTTCTACATACTAAGCATTTTGCTTGTTCATCACAATCTTGCTCAAATATTATTTCTTCCATGAAGTATTCCCTAATCTACCCAAAAGGAAATAATTGCGAAACTCCCAAGACACGTTATTATTATAAAATAACAATAACTTGAGTGCTTTACATAGGCTATCTCAATCCTCACAACAATCCAATGGCATAGGTACTATTGTTCCTAATCTATGGTTGTTGAAGCCAAAGCTTAGAAAGATTAATTTGCTCAAGAGCACGGAGCTAGTAAGTGCTAGAATGAAGATTCAACCCCAGATTTATCTGATGACAAAACCCATTGTCTTAGTACTATGCCATATTGCTTTCTCTATGCCCACTGGCTGGAAGGGGGTAAATTAAGGTAGCAACAGCCTCATATTTGCCTCTAACTAGCCTCTTCTCCCTTCTTTTACTCATTCACTGCGTTGGAATTCAGAGGTGCTCAAAACAGTTAAAAATAAGTGAGTGAAAGGAAGGCTCTGTCATATGGCAACAAAAACAGTGTATAAGAAAGATTAGATTAGAAATCAGACTGTCTTGATTCAAATTCTGATTTATTTAAGCAAGTTATTTACCTAACCTACACCACAATTTTCTCTCCGAAAAAAAATAGGAATAATAACCCTTTTATTTGTCTTATAGAACTACTTTATTAGGTTTTAATGAAATAGTACACATCAAGTATGTAAAATGGTATTTGGCACATGGGAACTACTAAATAAATGTTAGCTTTTATTTTTCCAGTAGCCCTTTTTCAAAGTGAGATTAAAGATCCTAAGAATAGAAGGACCATTTTCAGATGGGTCTACCTAATAGGCCGTAATGTCAGTATAGTGCTATAAATAATTTACTGAGTAACTGCTTATTTCATATAGTTGTTCCTATTATATTATTTAAATTAATTTTTCATAAACATTTAGCATTAATAGGTATCTCTATCTCTTCTCTAACTCTACACCCTACCCCAACAGGAACCTCAATTCCCTCTTCTACTTGTGCCTTTTACAGTGAGATCATCTGGGAATTGATTTGGACTGTTGATCTCTTTTTTACATGCAGCAATATTAATTGGATTTGTTTTCTTTTTTCCTCCCTCTCGATTCATTTTTTATTTTGCCACAGTATGCCTTCCAATAACTCTTTCAAAAATAATTTATGTATCTAGGTATTAAGTAACTTCATAGTTGTCAGAGTTTGGGCAAAATAGTTTAGAGGTATAAAACAAGCAATAATGTTTTCACGTAGCTCTCAAGGTTGAATGCTAGTGAAGCTGGGTATAAAATCTAGGATAAAAATAATTTTCCTACAGAACTTTCAAGATATAAATGGCTATCATCCATCATTGCCAGTTTCATTCTCATTTTTTTTTTCTTGTTTTTTTTGAGTCGGAGTCTCAAGTTATAGCCCTGGGTAGAGTGCTAGCTCACAGTAACCTCCAACTCCTGGGCTGAAATGATCCTCTTGCCTCAGTTTTTCTATTTTTAGTAGAGACAGCATCTCACTTTTGCTCAGGCTGGTCCCGAACTCGTGAGCTCAAGCTATCCACCTGCCTCAGTCTCCCAGAGTGCTAAGATTACAGGTGTGAACTACTGTGCCTGGCTTCATTCTCATTTTTTAACAGATAACCAGTTTATTTTTCCCCTGAACACTTCTAGGGTTTTCTTTAAATTGTAAGATTTAGAATTTCACCATAATGGGGGGGGAGGGGGCTGTGGTTCAGTGAGTAGGGCCCCGGCCCCATACACCGAGGGTGGTGGGTTCAAACCCGGCCCCAGCCAAACTGCAACAAAAAATAGCCAGGTGTTGTGGCAGGTGCCTATAGTCCTAGCTACTTAAGCAAGAGAATCGCCTAAGCCCAAGAGCTGGAGGTTGCTATGAGCTGTGATGACAGCACTCTACCAAGGGCAACAAAATGAGACTCTGTCTCTTTAAAAAAAAAAAAAATTCACCATAATATATCTAGGTGGAGGCTTGGTGCCTATGGCTCAAGCAGCTAAGGCACCAGCCACATACACCTGAGCTGGCGGGTTTAAATCCAGCCCTACCCCACCAAACAACAATGATGGCTGCAACAAAAAAAAAAAAAAAAAAAAAAATAGCCGGGTATTGTGGTGAGCCCCTATAATCCTAGCTACTTGGGAGGCAGAGGCAGGAGAATCATTTGAGCCCAGGAATTGGAGGTTGCTGTGAGCTGTGATTCCATGGTACTCTACCCAGGGTGACAGCTTGAGGCTCTGTTTCAAAAAAAGAAAGAAAGAAAGAAAGAAAGAAAGAAAGAAAGAAAGAAAGAAAGAAAGAAAGAAAGAAAGAAAGAAAGAAAGAAAGAAAGAAAGAGTAAA
>CAUYPK010149985.1:0-10783 GCA_963574355.1 Loris lydekkerianus | reverse complement strand
TTCAAAAGAAATTAGCAATAAATAAAATACACTAAAAAAGATATAAACAGATTAGGATCATGAGCATGGAACATTCAGACTCATCACATTCAGATGTAAAATTGATACTTCAGAGGAAAAAAAATCCTTCTTAAACACTATAGTTTGTATTTTATTAACCTACATCACTTCAACTTCACCACTTATACCATAAACCTTCTTAACAGTTCCCTTTTTCTGCTTATATTAAAAAAAATGTTTTAGCCTCTTAATTTCCAAGCATCATATCAAATCCCTTAGTTCACCTTAATTCCACAATACCCATTTAATAGATAATAAAATAACCATCTTCTTCCCCTCAGGAGGTACAATCAACCATGTAAATATCCGAAATTGGAAAATTAAAGGTTAAAAAAAAATCAACTGGAAGTAAGTACACTTGTTAGCATATATTGTTTTATGCAGTAAGGAGACAATATAATTGCTCTGATTAACCTCTACCTCTTAAGACAGTAAGATCAGAAAACTAAAATGGGAAATGTATACTCAAAATACTTAAAATCTCTTTCTGCATCTATTATGAATAGATGTGAGAGTTAAGAAGATAACCAAAATTATATGATTGTAAATGTTTACTGTGAAACAGTACAAAATTGATGTCTAAAAGAGAGTAAGAAAATCTTAAATATCTTCAAGAATTTGGAAAAATCCCAAGGTTGAATTGTAAACATCAGGGAACGACAATAACAAAAACAAAATTGCTTTCATGCATATACACATATTAGGTAATAAATAAGCAAACCCTAAGTCAATACAGTACATGAATGACCAATACTTAAGTAATATATTGATATATAAAGAGAAAGAAAAAATAAAATGTTGACTGCCACTGATGAAAAAGTATTTCAACAATTTACACAAAATGATACCAAACATTTGTTTAAAAAAGATGTCCCAAGAAGATCAAGCCACAATAAGTTAGTGTTTTCCATAATACATGCTGAGTTATTTGATCCCATATCTATACACTGTTAGTCTTAATTCCTAAATGTTGAGACAGCATATTCTAATAACTGAGGTACATTAGTTTACATCTTTTTATAGGTATTCTAAGGGGATTAATTTTTCTTTTCCAATTTTTCATCTTCTTCTCCTCCTCCAAAGAAAATCAAAGGAAACATTCCTAGAATGCAGCCAATAGTCACCCCAACAGCTTTGCCCAAATGTGTACTAACACGTGTTTGCCACATATCAACTTGCTTTGATGTGAGATCAGGAATTGACAGGCCTAACCTGGAAGCCAATGCTTCGACATAGCCTGCAAGTCCAAGTCCAGCTAAATCTGACACGAGATTTCCCAAAGCAGCAGCTGCCATAGTAGAAATCCCGAAAATAATTCCAATAGACATCTCAATTTGGGTTCCTGCAACAATCGTAATTGCATTATTCAAAAAGCCAAAGCCTATGAAAGGTATCGCATTGTGGATGAATACATATCTCAGCTGTCCTGGGGTGGGTGGTGGAGCTTCCAATTTTTCTTGGGCGATGGCAATGGACTGGAAGCGGTGCAGCTCCTTGAGCAGGCAGCTCCTTTCGGTGGAGTGCAGGCTGTAGATGAAGTCGCGCGCGCCCTGCGCGGTGTTCAGCGCCTCCATGGGCTCCTTCTTGGGGTGGGTGCCTAGCAGCCGGGGCCCGGCGGGGGCCGCGAGCGCCAGCAGCCCCCTCCCGCAGCAGCACCGGGACCGCGGGTGGGGCGCGGCGGCCAGGCTCGGCCGCAGGCAGCGCGCGGTCCGGCCCCTCAGCAGCGGCAGCCGGCGGGACATGGCGAGCTGAGGGGCGGGAACCCCGCGGCAGTCTGGGCTGGCGACTTCTGGCGAGGCTGAGCGGAGAAGGAGCTGGGCTCAGCCCGCCCCCGCCCCGAGGTCCTCCCGACCCGCAGCCGAGGCGCCGAGCACCATGCACTCTGCGGGCCCGCGCGCTGTCGCCTCCTCTTCTGTTCCCCTTTCTTTCCCAAAGGCCCGCGACGGTTCCAGAGCCTCCGACGAGGAAAACTTTCTCTGAGCCGGCCGGGCCCAGAAAGCTGCCGGGCAGGGCGGGCGGGCGCCTCCCCGGCAACTCTTTTGCTAGTATTTTTTTAGGATTTTTTCCTCTCTGTTCATTAGACATTTTGGTCTTTTTTTTTTTTTTTTTTTTTTTCATATAATCCTTGTCTGCCTTTAATATCAGAGTAATGGCAAATTCATGACATGAGTTTGGAAGTATTCCTTCCTCTCCTATTTTTTGTAAAAGTTCTGAAAGAATTGGTACTTGTTCAGTTATGTTTGGTATAACTCAGCAGTACAGCCATCAGATCAGGTTTTCTTATATTATTGATGCAATCTCCTTATTTGTTATTGATCTGTTTAAATATTCTGTTTTCATAATTCAGTCATTATCATTTGTATGTGTCCAGGAATTTATCAATTTCTTCTACGTTATTCAGTTTGTTGGTAAATAATTGTTCATAATAGTCCTTTATGATCTTTTGTATTTCTGTTGTATCATTTATAATGTCTCCTCTTTTGTTCCTGACTTCATTTATTTGTGTTTTAATTCTATTTTCTTAAGCCAACTAAAGGTTTGCCAATTTTGTAATCTTTTCAAAAACCAACTTTTAGACTTATTGACATTTTATATTGTTTCCCTAGTTTCTATTTAATTTATTTCTGCTCTGATTTTTATTATGTCCTTCCTTATACTAATTTTGCTTTTAGTATCTTCCTTTTTTGTGTGTTTTTCATTTATTCTCTTTTTAATTTCAGAATGTTATGGGGGTATAAAGATTTTGGTTACATATTGCTTGTGTACAGCTTAAGCAAAGTTATAAATGTGCCCATCACCCAGATAGTGCACACTATACCCATTAGGTGTGAATTTGCCAATCCCCTTCTTACCCCTCCCACCTGTTTACTTTCCATTATGTTTTACTACCAAATGTGCACATAAGTGTTTACTGATTAGTTCCAATATAATAGTAGTATTACTTTTTAATTCTTGCCATATTGCACTTTAAAAAAAATGGTCTCCCATTCCATCCAGGTCTTTATAAAGGGTAGTAGTTCTTGGCCAGGCAAAGTGGCTCATGGCTGTAACCCTAGCACTCTGGCACTCTGGGAGGCTGAGGAGGGTGGATTGCCTGAGCTCAGGAGTCCAAGAGAAGCCTGAGCAAGAGTAAGATCCTAGTTCTAAAAAAAAAAAAAAAAAAAAAAAAATGGGCATTGTGGCAGGTACCTGTAGTCCCAGGTACTCAGGGGCTGAGATAAGAAGATTTCTTACACCCAAGAATTTGAGGTTTCTGTGAGTTATGACACCATGACACCATGGCACACTACTAAGGGCAACAAAGTGAGACTCTCTAAAAAAATAAAAATAAAAAAACAGGTATTAAATCTCAATTTTTTTATGGCTATGTATTACATAATATACGTTTGCCACATTTTATTAATCCACTAATGTATTGATATTACTTGGGTTGATTCAACATCTTTGCAATTATGAATGGTGTTGCAATAAACATTTGAGTGCACATATCTTTTTAGTAAAATGACTTTTGTTCTTCTAGGTAAATACATAATAGTTAGATCGGTGGATCAAATAAAAGATGCACTTTCAGTTTTTTGATGCATCTCCATACTACTTTCTATAGACATGATGCTAGTTTGCAGTCCCACCAACAACGTATAAGCGTTCCATTCTTTTCTCATCCATGCTAGTATCTGTTGTTTTCAAATTCTTTCATAAAATCCATACTCACTTGAGTTAGGTGATATCACATTGTGGTTTTGATTTGCATAATGCTGATGATTGGACATTGAGCATTTTTAATAAGTTTATTGGCCTTTAATCTATCTTCATTTGAAAAGCTTCTGTTTGTGTTTTTTTGCCCACTTTTTTTTTCTTGCTGACTTGTTTGAATTGCTTATAGATTTTTGGTTATCAGCCCCATATCAGGTATATATAATTCAAATATTTTCTACAACTCTTTAGATTATCTATTAATTCATTCCATACCTTGTTTCCTTGGCTGTGCAGAAGCTGTTTAACTTAATCAAATCCTACTTGTTATTTTTTTGTTGTTGCCATGATTTCCTTTGGAGTCTTCTTCACAAATTCTTTGCATAGGCAAATGTCTATAAGAGTTTCCCCAACATTTTTTTCTATAGTTCTCATAGTCTCACACTTTAGGTTTATGTCTGGTGTCCATTGTGAATGAATTTTTGTCAGTGTTGAAAGATGGGGATCATGTTTCAATCTTCTACATGTATCTATTCAATTTTCTCAATGTCATTTATTGAATAGAAATTATTTTCCCCAATGTGGGTTATTGTCTGCTTTACCAAAGATCAATTGATTAATATACCCTTGTAATATAGCTTGAATTCTCATAAAATGATGCCTCATGATTTGTCCTTTTGCCCAAGGTTGCTTTGATGAGTGAGGCTTTTTGTTGGTTATGTATCGAACACAAAATTATTTTTCCTAGATATACAAAATAATGTTGGTATTTTAATGCAGATTACATTTAATCTGTAGATCACTTAGAATAGTATAGACATTTTAACAATTCTGATTCTGCTGATCCATGAGCATAATATATTTTTCCTTTTGTTTACATCTTCTGCAAATTCCTCCCTAAGTAACTTACAGTTCTTCCTGTAGATGTCTTTACCTATTTGGTTAAATATATTCCTAGGTATATTATTTTCTTTGTTGCTACTGTGGAAAGTATTGAGTGTGTGACTTGATTCCCAGCCTGACTGTTCTTCGTATGTATGAAAGCTACTTATTTGTATCCAATGATTTTGTAACGTGAGATGCTGCAGGATTTATTTGTCAATTTCAGGAGTTTCTTGGCAGAATTTGTGGGGTATTCTACATATAAGAGCATATTGTCAGCAAAGATTGATAATTTGACCTCTTTCATCCACTTATTGATACGTTGGATTTCCTTCCCTTGTATGATTGTTCTGGTTAGGACTTCCAGCACTATCTTCAATAGAAGTGGTAACAGTGGTTGATCTTGTCTAGTTCCAAATCTGAGCAGGTATGTTTTTAATTTTTTCCACGTTCAGTGTAATGTTGGCCTTGGGTTTGTTGCATATGGCTTTTATAATTATGAGTTACATTCCATATATTCCCATATTGTTGACAGTTCAGCACCATAAATGAGTGCTGAAATTTCTCCAATTTTTTTACCACGTTTATAGAGATGATCAGATGGTCCTAGATTTTTCTTCTCTTTATGTGTTGAAACACATATATCAGTTTGTTCATGGTGAAACATCTTTGCATCCCTTGGATGAAGGCCACTGCTTATGGTTATTTTTCCTTTCTTTTTTGGTGTTGAATTCAGGTTTCTGTAATTGTATTGAGAATTTTTGCATCTATATTCACAAGGGATATTGGCCTATAGTTTCTCTCTCGCTCTCTCTATCTCTCTCTCTATCTCTCTCTTTCTCTCTTCTTGTGTGTGTGTGTCTTGTCCTGGATTTAAAATAAAGGAATACTGGCCTTATAGAATTAGTTGGAAAGGATTATTTCTTGATGAATATGAAATAATTCTGCAGTATAGGTACCAGTTTCTCTTTTTAGGTCTGGTAAAATTTGGCTTGTCATGGCTTTTTTCCAGGTTGGAAGGTTTATTAAATTGTTGTTTCATTTTAAAATTGATATTGGTTTGTTTCTTTTGGAGGTTACCTTTAACTCTGATTTTGCATGTTTCTGAAATTCTTTCACTAATTCTTTCTCATCTAGAGCTGCACTGATTCTTATTTTTCAATTTTCTTTTGGTTAGGCAATGATTTCGTTTAATCTCTAAAATAGTATCTGTTGCCTGTGGGTAAGACTCAACCATACTCTGTATGATTGGGTCAGTAAATGCTCTAAAGGGCATGCAAATTGACCTCCCTTTCAGTCAGTGGCACTTCACGTAAGGAACAAGCTGCAGTGTTGTTTTGGGGTCTTGGAACTAGTTCTCGTCCCTCAGTAGAAGTACTTCATTGTCCTAGGGGATGAGTGGGACCCTGGAACTTCTTGTGAGTCCTAATTCTCTGTCACAGCAGAAACAGGTGGGGGAGCATGACAGGGAAGGGCTGGGTTGGGTGATGTTGCCCTCAGTCTCTTCCATGCTGGAAATGGTAGAAGGTAAGCCACCGGAGATAAGATGAAGTGGTCTCACCAAACGTGAAAGTCTGCTTGTGGAGGTGGACTGTTCTTGGATGCACGATCTGGTAGTTTGGAACTGTCCTCACTCCTCTCCACCATCCCTTGCTTTGTGGTTTCATCATGCCATCTACTGCCAGGCAGGAGCTCAAACCAGATATGCTCCCCTATGGCTGTGATGCAGGCCAGGAGGTTCTTTGCCCTTGGCTTAAGCTGACAGCACAACCCTCCTGTGGAGGGAGAGGTGCCCTACAAGCACACAGCAGCTAGGATCCACACTGTACCCTCTCCTTAGATCTGGCCATGTGGACTAATTGTCCAATATCATCTTCATACCGCTAGGCAAAATTATTAATACCTGGGGGTACAGGATCTCAGCTATAGCCCTTTCCCTGGGTCCCTAAAGTCAATACCTGACTATGCCAGAGGGAAGTTTGCTGGTTCTGAGTCATCCACAGGGTGCCCAAGCAGGTTTGATATATATTTGCCTTAGAATGTGCCGCACACTTGTAGTCACTGGAAAATCAGCACCATGGAGGACTGGCAGGCAGGGCTATTACCGTACAAGTACCCCTAAGTCCACTGAAGGACCCTGAGAGAAAAGCTCTGAGTCTTTTTCTCTGTGAATGCTTTGGTATAATGGCTTGTCTTTTTGGTATTCCAATTGTCTTTCTTCATGGATTGAACAAGGGAAGAAGAGAAAAAGAGTCTGGATGGAGGAAAGCTTACACTCTTGTAATGTCTGTCCCTCTCTCCAGGAGGTTTCCTACCCAGAATTTCCTGCAATTGGAGGCATGCAGATCACCTCAGACCCACTGGATCCCTGTGGCTCTTGTAATCTGGGCCAGAGTTGGGAAATGTCTGTGTGGAAGTGAGCAAGATGAAACCTGAGGAATTGAAGCCCTCTACAGTAGACAAAGGTACATGGTAGGTAGTGAAGCAATATGTCCCCTGCCCTCGGGGGTCTAGTTGTAGAGATAGGAAGTGCCCAATACCTGCTTCGACCATAGTGCCCTGTCCATAGGAAGCTACCACCTAGCCTATTGTCAGCAAAACCTTCTGGGCACATGTGTTCAAAAAGTGTCTCTAGCAGCTCAGAAATACACTAAATATTTGCAATGTAAGGGAGAGAGATAGAAAAGAAAAAAAAAAAAAACTCTACCTACTCTTCTCACTGGACTCCAAGCTTCTTGGAGGACCATCTTTGGCAATACCTTGTTCCTTCCACAAGTTCTTCTCCACAACTTTTTTCCATGGAGTCTCCTGAAAGTTCTAGCACATTTTCCACAGACCCACAATAAATCTATGTTTATCTGATAGTTTAGTTTTTTTTTCTCTTTCATCTACAACTTCTCCTTCATATGAACATATTATGGTCACTGTATTTCTGGTAAGCTATATTGCCCGTGGTTTTGTTCAATGACTCAAAGCAAACATCCACCTTATACTAACTCTAAAGGAGAGTGGCTCTGGCCATCTGTTATTCTACTTCCTTGAAGTAGCATGTGTTGTTTGAATCTCTCTTTTTTTTATAATGTAGGTAATTCTTTCTACAAACTTCTCTTTTAGAAGTGCTTTTTCTGCATCCCATAAGTTTTGCTAAGTTATGTTTCTATTTTCTTTTCTCTCAAGAATTTTTAAATTTCCCTGTTAATTTCCTCATTGACTCATCAGGTTTTCTTAAACATGTTTAATTTCTGTGTTTCTGAAAAATTTCTAAAGTACCTCCTTTTTACTTATTTCTAGTTTTATAATATGGAGGTCATAAAAGATACTTAATATGATTTCTACATAAATTTGTTAAGACTTGTTTTGTGGATTAACATATGATCTATACTAGAAAACATTCTACATGCTGTTAAAAAGATGTGTATTCTGAAGTTATTGATGGATTGTTCTGTATCTGTCAGTTATTTCTATTTGATCTAGACTGTAGGTTAAGTTGAATATTTTCTTACGCATTTTCTACCTCAATGGAGTTTTAGTTTAAATTACCTATATATTAAATGCATTGTCTTGGCATCCAAAACATAAAAATATAAGGCGTATGTTACTATTACACCAAGTTTAAAATTATTGTGATATCAGCACTCTATATAATTGTTTCCTTCTTCTAAAAATCTATATGTTTTATTTTATACATTTAAATACATTATTACTTGAAGATAATGTATATTAAATATATTACATCTAAGAAGGTCCCTTATACTAACTTCCCTAGTATAATGTGATAATGTACATTAAATACATTTTCTTACTTTTCTTTTTCTAATTAACCTGGCCAAGGGTTTATTGACTCTATTAATTTTTTCAAAGAACCAACTTTTTGTTTCACTGATAGACTGCCTTTGACGTATCTGACAAGTTTTGTGAAGTTGTAGCTTCATTGTCATTTTGTTCGATAGAGGGAGGGTTAATGGTGAGACCACACCTATGCAGCATATTGCAAGGGTACAAGTCAAATCTATCAAGTATTGAACATAAATGTCTTAACAATGTAATTAAGCAAATGAGGTAAAAGCTATGTTAATTAGTAGGATGTAAGTACTCCAATTTGTACAAAAAATCAACACATTGAATCCCCCCACCAAAAAAAAAAAAAAGAAAGAAAAAAAGAAAAGAAAAGAAATCTATTGATTTCCTTATTTATCTCCTCCTTCCCAACTGTGTCATTCAGCATAAGGTTATTTATTAATAGTTTCCATGACTTTGTGTGGGAAATGAAGACATTTGTTAGATTTGATTTCTACTTTCATTCCATGATGGTCCAAAAGATGAAAGGTATGATTTTTATTCTTTTAAATTTGTTGAGATTTTATTTGTGTCATAACATATGATCAATTTTGGAGAATAATCCATGTGCTGATCAGAAAAATGTATACTCAGTTTTATTGGAATGGAATGTTCTCTATATGTCTGTAAAGACCATTTCTTCTAGGGTCATGTTTAAGTCCATTGCTTCTTAGTTAAATTTCTGCTTAGAGAATCTGTCCAGTTCTGTCAAAGGAGTGTTGAAGATCCCAGTTTCTATCTTGTTGCAGGTTCTCATATTTTTCAAATTAGCTTTATATATCTGGAAGCATTTGAGTTGGGTGCGTAAATACTTAGGGTTGACATGTCTTCCTGTTGTATCATTCCCTTAGTCGGTATATTAGTGTCCATCTTTCTTCAGGGTCTTTCTTTAATTTTGTTGGTTTGAATCCCAAGGAATCTACAAATAAAATGGCTATTCTTGATTTTTACTGATTTCCATTTACCTAAAATATGGTTTTCAAACCTTTCACCCTGATTCTTGTTTTGTCCTTGAAGGTTACATGTGTTTCCTGAATACATCCCATAATTGGCTTGTACTTTTTTGTCCAGTCAGCCAGCCCATGTATCCTCAGTATAAAATTCAGGTCATTCACATTTACTGAGAGAATTGACGAGTATGGTGCAGTTCTGTTCATCTTGTTTTATGAAAGTCTGTTGCTTAGTTATGTCACTTGTGCCATTGTGGAATCTAGGCTTTATCTTTTAGTTTCTGGATGTCTTTACTTTGTTGGTGGTCCATTGGTCCGTGTATAGAAAGGGTCTGAGTACTTCCTGAAAAACAGGTCTTGTGAAGAACTTCCTCAATGTTTGCTTTTTAGTAAAAGATTTGATTGTTGAATATAAAACTTAGTTTAGCAGGATACAGAATCCTGAGCTAAAAGTTGTTTTGTTTAAGAAGGTTAAAAGACAGTTGACAACTTCTATGGCTTCAAAAATTTCCACTGTAAAGTCTGCTGTCACCCTGATGTTTTTTTCCCATTGTAGGTAAGAAGTTGCTTAGACCTTGATGCTTGCAAAATTTTATTTTTCGTTTTGACTTTGGCCAAATTAATTACAATGTGTGTAGGAGATGCTTTGTTTGAATTGGGTCATCCTGGACTTTTGAAAATATCGAATGTCTGTGCTTTTGGATCTCTCAAAATGCTTGGGAAATTGTATACCATTATATCTTAAAGTAAAAGTTCCGTGGTTTTAGGATTATTTTCCTCCTTCAGAGATCCCAATATTTGTATGATTGTGCATGCTGTGTAGTCCTGCATCTCTGTAAGAGATTACTCTGCTTTTGAATTCTTCCTTTCTGCCTCATTAAATGATTAGGTAAGTTCAAAAGTCTTATCTTTAACTTCTGATATTCTTTTCTCTCCATGTTTATCTCTACTGCTGAGTCTATTTACTATGTTCTGAAACTCCTTTAATGCCTCTTTAAATTCCTTAAGCTATGCTATAGACTTCCTATTTATGTACAGATCCTGGTAACTTTCTCTTTAATTTAATTGATTTCTTGAGACTGAATTTGGACTTCTTTTTGGATTTCTTTTTCTATTTCCTCTTATATTTCATTCATCTTATTTGCCATTCATATTATTAATTCTATTTGTGTCATTCCACAGTTTCTGTATCTACTTTAAATCTCTTGGGTGGAGTTGGTCTGGTCTGATTTTTCTTGTTGCCATGGTTCTTCTGCTGATTCCTCCCCATGTATGCTTTCCATTCATATATATATATATATATATATATATATATATATATATATATATCTCTTTAGTTAACTACACACACACACACACAC
>CAUYPK010149980.1:0-26195 GCA_963574355.1 Loris lydekkerianus | reverse complement strand
AACTGTTACTGATTTTTAGTTTGCCCCATTAGAGTTTTTGGGATTCTAATTTCCAACCATTAACTCTTGACACCCACACCCCCACCAATACAAACCGCACCTGTTTACATGTCATATTTACAATTTTTTTTTTGTTTTTTTTTTTTTTTCTTTTTTTGAGACAAACTCCCCCTGTCAACCTGGGTAAAGTACCTTGGCATCATCATAGCTCTCAGCAACCTCAAACTGCTGGGCTTAGGCAATCCTCTTGTCTCAGCCTCCCAAGGAGCTGGAACTATAGGCACTTGCCACCATGCCCAGCTATTTTTTTGTTTATTTTTAGCAGAGACTGGTCTTGTACTTGGTCAAGCTATTCTCAAACTCCTGAGCTCAGGCAATCCACCCGCCTCAGCCTTCCAGAGTGCTGGGATTCATCTGGGCTATGTTTTCATTTTTCTAAATCTTGTCCTCTTCCTGGTGCCAACATACCTAACCCCCAAACCCTCTAGTCTACTATATGTGGGAGAGAAACTTACATTTGACATTTGAAATCTCTGTAATAGCAGTTCCTATATATTACTCTGTTGGGAACCTGGCTGGGTTCTCACACTTGGATCCATCTGTCCTTTGCCAGGATTCTCTCCAAAAGTGAGTCTGGGAGCAAGATCTTACCAGGGCCCATGGTTAGTTGGTGGCAGAGTCAGCAATCTTGCCCTCATTTGTGTGACATAAGAGCCTGAAATGTGTGTTTCTCAGTGGAACTACCTGACCCTGCCATTTAAATTGCAGCCACAACACGCACATGTTGGGCACTGCCTCTCTTCCCTGATCAGTTCTGTTATTCCCCCACAGTTCAAGAACTCTCTGATACACCAGAGACATAGTTTGTTTTCAACGCATTGTTCACTGTTGGTTCCAATCTTCTTTTACTAGAATGTGAGCTCATGGAGGCACAGATTTTTGCATGTTTTATATATTACTAAATCCATAGGCCCTGCCCAGTGCCTGGCAGTAGGTATTTAGTGTGTTGAAAAAAGCCTGAGTTTCTGCCCTTAGGCCCTGTCCCACTGCACCTGCCCAGCAGAGAGATCATGCAAACTGCCAGACTGCTCATTGAGATTGTGAATTATTGGAAAAGATTTTAACTGATTTTTAAAAAAAGGAGGAGGGCACCGGCCCCATATACTGGAGGTGGCAGGTTCAAACACAGCCCCAGCCAAAAACTGCAGGAAAAAAAAAAATTTTTTTCCTACTTAAATAGAATAAAAACATATGAATTGAGGAATAAATAATTTGTATTTTTCTTTGGTAGAATATACAGACTATATGTTCATATTTATAAATGTGTGTGTTTTATTTTAACGTCTGTGTGCAAATATAAAGTTTTTAGTTTATTGTGTGAAAAGCTAACATGCCTATCCCTTTGACTTAAATCATTATTGTGGTAAAGAGAGTGAAATTCTGCATACCAGATGCCAGTGACACTGCGTTCACTGTGCCATGTAGTCCTCATATTGAGACGATGTCCCCATTATAATATGTGGAAAATGAAGTTCAGAGAAACTTACCTACAGTCATATAGCTAGTTAGTTGCCGATGCCAAAGCCCAGACACAATGCTTTAAATCTGTGGTGTCCCCTTCCCCCGGGCTGTGGACTGGTATAGGTAAGTGGACTGTTAGAAACCAGGCCACGCAGAGCAAGAGATGAGCAGTGGGAAACAAGGAGAGCTTCATCTGCATTTATAGCTGCTCCCCATCACTCTCATCACCACCTGAGCACCACCTCCTATCAGCCACTCCCCATCACTCTCATCACCCCGAGCACCACCTCCTATCAGCCGCTCCCCATCACTCTCATCACCCCGTGAGCACCACCTCCTATCAGCCACTTCCCATCACTCTCATCACCACCTGAGCACCACCTCCTATCAGCCACTCCCCATCACTCTCATCACCGCCTGAGCAACCACCTGCTATCAGCCACTCCCCATCACTCTCATCACCACCTGAGCACCACCTCCTATCAGCCGCTCCCCATCACTCTCATCACCGCCTGAGCACCACCTCCTATCGGCCACTCCCCATCACTCTCATCACCACCTGAGCACCACCTCCTATCGGCCGCTCCCCATCACTCTCATCACCACCTGAGCACTACCTCCTATCAGCCAATCCTCATCACTCTCATCACTGCCTGAGCACCACCTCCTATCAGCCAATCCTCATCACTCTCATCACCACCTGAGCACCACCTCCTATCAGCCAATCCTCATCACTCTCATCACTGCCTGAGCACCACCTCCTATCAGCCAATCCTCATCACTCTCATCACCCCCTGAGCACCACCTCCTATCAGCCGCTCCCCATCACTCTCATCACCACCTGAGCACCACCTCCTATCAGCCGCTCCCCATCACTTTCATCACCACCTGAGCACACCACCTCCTATCAGCCACTCCCTACCACTCTCATCACCGCCTGAGCAACCACCTCCTATCAGCCGCTCCCCATCACTCTCATCACCACCTGAACACCACCTCCTATCAGCCAATCCTCATCACTCTCATCACTGCCTGAGCACCACCTCCTATCAGGCACTCCCCATCACTCTCATCACCCCCTGAGTGCCACCTCCTATCAGCCGCTCCTCATCACTCTCATCACCGCATAGCGCCACCTCCTGCTCTCCATCACTCTCATCACCCCCTGAGCGCCACCTCCTCTTAGCCGCTCCCCATCACTCTCATCACTGCCTAGCACCACCTCCTACCAGCCGCTCCCCATCACTCTCATCATTGCAGAGCGCCACCTCCTATCAGCCGCTCCCCATCACTATCATCACCACCTGAGCGCCACCTCCTACCAGATACGTGAAGGCCTCAGATTCTCATAGGAATGTGAATCTTACTGTAAATGGCACCTGTGAGGGGTCTAGGTTGAGAATTGCTTATGAGAATCTAATGCCTTATGATCTGAGGTGGAGATGTTGCGCTTGATTCCAACCACCCTCATCCCTCACTCCAACAACCCAGTCTGGAGAAAAACTGTCTTCCAGGAAACCAGAGAAAAGGTTGAGGACTTCTGATGTACAGGACCATCCTCTGATTGGTTGCTGCAAAGCCCTCTTTTGCTTCCCAAAGCAAACCCCTAGACATCCCTCATGTACACAAAGGAGAATCTGTCAAGTACACATTATGCACACAAGGAGAAATGCCATCCCCTACTGAGGACTTTTTTAGCTCACAGACAAATGTTGTGTCTCTAGACATGGTCCCGACTGGACGAGGACCAGCAGGAGCTCAGCAGACAGCTGGAGGTGGTAGAAAGCAGCATCCCCAGTGTGGGTCTGGTGGAGGAGAGTGAGGAGCGGCTCATCGACCGCATCACACTCTACCAGGTTGGTGCCCGAAGGGCATCTTGGTCTCACAAGTTGCCACAGCTTTTGAAACTTACCAGTAGTTTTAACAGAATCTAAACAAACCTGTGATCAAATGGTTTATTAAATACTGTTACTTTTCTTTCAACCTATTGACATTGTTGAAAGCAGATAGATTATGCTTGTATTATTTATAGTAGAACATTACAAAGTATTTCCTTATGTTTTTTTAAATGAGAGAGCTCTTTTTCAAAATTCAGCCACTACCCGGCAGTTCTATAGTTTGTGCTGGCATAAAACTATTCTTAAAATAATTACAGTGTGAGGTTTTAAATGCACCTGAAGTCAATACCAAAAAATAAAAAAAAGGAGAACATCTGTACTTGCATATTGATGAAATATCTTAGAATTATCAGTGTTACTTGGGTACCAATAGTTTAAGTTTGATTAATAGGGAATGGGAACATTTTGGGCAACAGAAAAAATAAATAATTCTTAAAAAACAAAAATTTTGCAATCCAAACTTTTTAACCTGACATTTTCAATCATTTCAGCACTTAAAATCTAGTCTCAGTGAATACCAGCCCAAATTATATCAAGTTTTAGATGATGGCAAACGACTTCTAATATCTATTAGCTGCTCGGAACTAGAAAGCCAACTAAATCAGCTTGGAGAACACTGGCTAAATAACACCAACAAAGTTTCTAAGGAACTTCACAGGTTGGAAACAATATTGAAGCACTGGACCAGGTAACACAGTGACTATTTTGAATATTTTAGATGAGTACTGCAGTGTATTCATAAGGCTAGTGGGTACTATGCTTGAAAATAATATGGTCCCTCTAGGAACTTATTGTATAGTTTAGAAAATAAAGGAAACAGAAAGTCCCTAGTTGGATCTTCTATAATTTATGTAGATATATAATTAAAAGTGGACAGGGAGGCAGGTGCATAAAGCACCTTTCCTTTGCCGAACCACTGTTCCTAGGTGATGACAACAAAGCCTTGAATGAAAAGAAAGAAGGAAAAAATCTGAATTCAGGAAGGGAAGCTTCTCAAAGGCAATGGAATGTTTTCAAGGGAGGTAGAAGGTTGATTTTCCTGTAACGAAATACTTCTTTCTATGAACCTTTCTTTCAAAGAAATCTTTATAACAATCATCTAATGTTTTCTACGTAGCACCAAAGTGAAGAAGTAGGAGAAAGGTATTTATTTTAATTTTCAGCTTAGAGATGAGCAAGCTGAAACCCAGAAAGATAGACGTGATCAAGGAATAAATACTAAAAGAAAAGAATTTCAGAGTGTCAACTTGGTACATTTTCCTTCTAAATTCGTATCTCTGCTTTTAAAACCATTGGCATTGGTGAATCATGTGGGGGAGCGAAAGGAAGGGATCAGGTACTAACTTAATGGAGTTATTAATATACTCACAGGTATCAAAGTGAATCTGCAGATCTAATTCACTGGTTACAGTCTGCAAAAGAAAAGCTAGAATTTTGGACTCAGCAATCTGTGACAGTCCCACAAGAGCTGGAAACAGTCCGTGATCATCTAAATGCTTTCCTGGTGAGTTTAAGATCTAAGGCAGTGAATTAGATTTTCTTGTTTTCAGGTCTTTAGGTCAGATATGACCCATACACCAGCAGAAAGGAAATAATCTGTCAATGGATATATTTCATAAACAAGCTATAGAAAATTTATTAAGGTTAACTGTGTGCATTCAATAATTATGCAAATTAAAGGCCAGACACAATGGCTCATTCCTGTAATTCCAGCATTTCAGGAGGCTGAGGTGGGAGGATTGCTAGAGGCCAGGAGGTTGGAGACCAGCCAGAGCAACAGCAAGACCTTGTCTCTAAAAAAGATAGAACAATTAGCCATTGTGGTAGTGGACACCTGTAGTCCCAGCTCTGGCGCGGGTGGGCGGGGGAAGCTAAAGCAGAATGATCACTTGAACCCAGGAATTTGAGGCTGCTGTGAGCTATGATGACAGGACTGCACTCTAGCTGGGACAGCAAAACAAGTCCTTGTCTCAAAAAAGAAAATTATGCAAAATAATAGGACTTAACTACTCGACATTGCCCTTTTAAAGTAGTTTTCAGATAATGGCTTCCTAGTCGGCTTTCATTCAAGAGTGAAGGTATGCTTCTCTTCTCTCATTTACCTCAGCATAACTCCCCTATAAAGATGTAAAGGACATTATTTCACACATTAAATTGATCTCTTTCCTTTAATGAAAGGTCTGGCTGTTTAAACCTAATTTGAAAGTCACTACTTCTTTTAGGAGTTTTCTAAAGAAGTAGATGCCAAATCTTCCCTGAAGTCATCTGTTCTGAGCACTGGAAATCAGCTTCTTCGATTAAAGAAGGTGGACACAGCCACACTGCGCTCTGAGCTGTCACGCATCGATGGCCAGTGGACAGACCTGCTGACCAATATTCCAGCCGTCCAGGAGAAGCTCCACCAGGTAGAGAAAGGAGGGATTGGTTTAATGGCTAATAATACACTTAAGCTGTATGAAAGGGAAAAGCAAATTACTTTGCTTTTGCTCACACATTTAAATCAGCTTTGTCTGCACTTTTCTCTTTTCCATTGTGTTATAGATTAAACGTAGTCTATTTTAAAAAGCCCCGCCCACATAGCGTTTCTTCCAAGGGCTTTTTAAACATGTGTGAGTGTATTGACATCTTTGTCTGGTCTCATTTAAATTCTGTTTTCTCATGGGTAAAAAAATGTGGGAAGTTATACCTCCCTCATAGATTGAGTAGTTACAAAGATTATAATGTAATATGATCATCCTACATACAAGGCAGCAATTAGCACACCGTAAATGTAAGAAGTCCTCTTATCTGGAAATACACCTGCCTACCTTGAAGTCCCAGAAAATTTTATCTTTATCTCTCTTTGACATTCATCGCTGTGTATTACGCATGAAAGCTGTGGTCAAGGTATGTACATATACTACGCGTATGCCTGGTTTCTCCTAACCAGCAGGTGTACCTTCCTGGTTGACAGAAGCTATCCCATGTTCAACTCTGCATCTTTTAGCACCACATAGAAGTTAATTTATAAATATCTTAAATGATTGCTTCTGTACCTCCAAATCTGCATAAATGTGTGATATATTAAATATTAAGTAAGATTTGGAATTCTTAGTATATTTTAGTTAAAGACTACAAATATTGGCTATGTTCTTAATAAACATTAGAGTGCCAAAAAATCTAGAAAGTGATAGCTTGTAGTGTGGTATTTTTATTTCCTCTTTTAACATTCCTAAGTCACAATACACAGAGATTTTACAAGATAATTAATAAAATGCATCTGTTGAATGCTTTGTAGTTTAGTTTTTAACTCATAAAGCTAGCTATAAAATAAGAATCATATTTTCTTCTTGCTGGTGTTTTGATTAATTAGTTCATGTTTACACAATGTTTGTAGTATTGGATGTCAAGTGAACATAAAATGACTATTACTGTTCAGTATTTGACTGATGTTTAACTTCAAGCTTCTAATAGGGTTAAGATCTTAAAATGCCATTAAAGAGAGTTATTTCTCTTGGTACATTTATAAGACTTAATGTGGGTGTTGTAAGTTAGCAGAACTCGGGTTTGAATTTTAACACGTGGGGATTGTTCTGTGTCTGACGTGGACAGCTCCAGATGGATAAGCTGCCTTCCCGCCATGCCATTTCTGAAGTCATGAGCTGGATTTCTCTGATGGAAAACGTTATTCAAAAGGATGAAGATAATATAAAAAACTCCATAGGTGGCAAAGCAATTCATGAATACCTTCAGAAATATAAGGTAACTAACATTTTTCTGCTTTTAACTTTTCGTGTTTTTGGACAATTTTATTTGAAAGACCTCAAAAACTCCTATTATGGAAATTAGGTCTCAAAATTTATGTTTCCTACATGGTGGCCAGATGGGCATTCAACAGAAGAAAACTGCATGCACAGATAGAGGCACAAGAAAATTATCCTGTGCTAGGAATAATTTTGAATAATTTTGTTTTTTTTAATCATAGAAATCATAAAAATAGATTCCATATTTATAAATATTTTATGGAGAGGTTATGAAATTTATCCAGTTCTACATCTTGTACTTAAACATATATATACACACATATATTAATATATATATATACACACACATGTATATATACTTGTGTTTGTAAAAATATATACAAATATATGCTCAACCTATGATAATAATGGGTCATGCAAATAGACATCAATTATGCCGTTTGGACTAAGCCTTGGACGTGATAACATTGATCTTATTTTACTTAAGACTTTCCAATTCCTGGTAAAACAGTAAGACATTTCTATGTGTAACCTGGTTTTCTTATTTTCTCTTCTCCCTTTTTTAGGGTTTTAAGATAGACATTAACTGTAAACAGTTGACAGTTGATTTTGTGAACCAGTCAGTGTTACAAATCAGCAGTCAGGATGTGGAAAGTAAACGCAGTGACAAGACGGATTTTGCTGAGCAACTTGGAGCAATGAATAAAAGTTGGCAAATCTTGCAAGGTCTAGTAAGTGAGAAGGTAAGCCAGGTGGTCTGCTGCTGTCCATACGTACATGAACATCCCAAGAGCAGGTACCTTGTGTAAGGAAAACTCAGTTCATAAGTAGTGTAGCTAGAGCATAAGAATGTTTCCAGCAACGCCAATGAATGTTAATTGCTCCAGGGGTGTCCAACCTTTTGACTTCTCTGAGCCACATTGAAAGAAGTTGGGCCGCATATTAAATATACAAACACTAAATAAAGCTGATAAGCAAAGATAAAAAAAAAAAGGTCCATGCATATTTTTTGTGGTATCTGCCACCACAGATAAGCAAAAAAATCCTCACACGTAATCCACATGTGCCCGCCAGCTGCAGTTTGGATGCCCCTGCAACATTCTTTAATCTTGTTAACAATTTTCTCTTACCCACCCCTCACTCTGTATATTTCATATGGTTTCAGATTTTTAAAGATGGCTCTTAGTTTCTTTTACTTTTGTTTCAAGTTAACTTTAGTCCTTTCTTGCTTACCAGTAATAGTTATTGATATGCACTTTATAAAATTCATTTTTTAAATCATATGTATAATGGTGTGTATTTTAAGAATTCTTCATTTGGAGGAAATACTGGCCAGAGTAATTAGCCTGGCAATGATTTGATTTTAGAAAAAAAAATTGAAAATCTCATCTCGTTATTATGTTTGTGCAGATCCAGCTTTTGGAAGGCTTACTGGAATCATGGTCAGAATATGAAAACAATGTACAGTGTCTGAAAACTTGGTGTGAAACTCAGGAAATGAAAGTGAAACAGCAGCAGTGTGTGGGAGACCAGGCCTCTGTTCAGAACGCCCTGAAGGACTGCCAGGTAACCTATGTGGCGCGGCTGACACGTTCCACTTATGATTTCTGTGTGTGCTGAAGAAGTTTGCAGGCTCTGAGAATTTCAAGTAAATTATTTTTTCAAAGTTGCATTTAGGAACAAATATGTCTAGTTGTATGAGTTTATAGAGATTTTTTTTTTCTTTTTGTTTCGTTTGTTTCTTTTTTTAGAGCTTTTTTAACTAATACATTTTTTTCAACTGTTTCAAAAATTTGAAATTCTGAAAATTATTGATCATACTCCTAAAGTAGAGAAAAATGCTGTGACCCCCTGAGCTTTGGATGTAACAATTATCAAGATTTTGACACATTTGCCTGAATTCTTTCTTTTAAAAAAGATTTCATAGTAAATACCAGATATGTTATTTTGTTCCTATATGCTATCATACAATCTCTGAAAAATAGGTATTTTATTATGCAACCATAATATTATCACCACAAAGAGTTTAAAAATAATTCCTAGTATTAGTTATGCCCAACCCCAAATCATTTTAACTCAATTATTTTTAAAATATTTTTTTTGTTTGTTTGTTTTTTTAGTTAACATATTCAAAATGAGCGTGCAGGGCCAGGTAGCTGTGGCTCACACCTATAATCTCAGCACTTTGGGAGGCCAAAGTGGGAGAATCACTTAAGACCAGGAGCTCAAGACTAGCCTGGACAACATAGTGAGACCCTGTCTCTACAAATATAATTAAAAATTAGCTGGGTGTGAGGGCATGTGCATGTGTGTAGTCCTAGCTACTTGGGAGGCTGAGGTAGGATCCCTTGAGCTAAGAGTTTGAAGCTGCAGTGAGCTAATTGTACCACTGAACTCCAGCCTGGACAGCAGAGTGAGACCTTGTCTCTTAGAAACAAAATGAAGAAACAGGTCAAGCAGTGTGGCTCTTGCGGTTGATCCTAACACTCTGGGAGGCCAAGGTGGGAGGACTGCTTGAGCTCAGGAGTTCCAAGTCCAGCCTGAGCAAAAGAGAGACCCTATCTCTACTAAAATTATAAAAATAGCTGGGCGTTGTGGCAGCACCTGTAGTCCTAGCTACTCGGGGGTGGGGGGGGTGAGGGTGGGGGGTGGGGGTGGGGCAGCTGAGGCAGGATTGCTTAATCTCGTGAGTTTGAGGTTGCTGTGAGCTAGGCTGACACCAGGGCACAGTAGCAGAGGTGACAGCGTGAGAGTCTGTCTCAGAACAAACAAATGTTCAAGCAAGTGTCCACGTGACGTATGTGCTTGAATATTTTACTGTGAACTTGTTGCTGAAATCTGGAGTTGGCCCGTGTCCTTCCTTCTCTAACTCGCTCTTTTCTACTCTGTATTTTCTAAGTGGACGTTAGCCTGCACCCTTGGCTGGACTCTGGTTCGGCTCTGTGGATGAGCATGTGCTGCCCTCTGGCAGCGTCACTGCCTGCCTGGTCAGTGGGGTGTGTGCAGAGTTCACTCCCGCTGTTAGTGATGAGGAGGGAGCACTCAGGCAGCGCAGTCTATTCTGATGTTTCCCGGTGACTATGGAACACATAATCTCTCCCCAGGTATTCTTGTCTATACCCCCCCAAAGTGAGTGATTATAGTTAATGCTGCGATAATTTCTTAAAATAATCCACTAATTGGTACTGAGCTACAGAGTAGTTATGACTATTTTCTTGTAGTGTATCCTAAGAACAATTGAAGACTTGAAGTAGTTCTTCAGAAGAGCTCCTCTCCCTGGATCTTGTTTTTCTTCTGTTCTGGGCTCGAGAAGAAAGAACTTTAGTAATGATTTCCCTTCCAACCAGCATTTTTTTTAATTTTGTGGTTGTTGTTGTTTGGGACATGTGTAAAGATACATATTTAAGAGAGATATATGTAATAAACACTCAAACTTTTGTTTTTTTTGAGACAGGGTCTCACTGTGTCGCCCCATGTACAATATAGTGGCATCATCATAGCTCAGACTTCTGGGCACGATCCTCCTTCCTCAGCCTCCCAAGTAGCTAGGACTACAAGTGCATGCCATAGCACCCAACTGTTTTTCTGTTTTTAGTGGAAACAAGGTCCACTCTTGCCAAGGCTGTTCTTGAACTCCCAACCTCAAGTGATCCTCCCTCCTTGGCCCTCCTTGGACTTCCAGAGTGCGAGGATTACTGGCATGAGTGACCGTGCCCAGCCGTCAGTCAAAACTTTTTAGTTCAGAAAGCAAGAGCATAACCTTCTAGTGCTGGCTCTCCAGCTGACAGATTATACTTTTGAGACTCTGTCATAAAAATGACAAAGAAAAACATCATATAGAAAATGCCTTAAAAATAATAATAGTTTTTATTTTTTAGCTGAAAATAACATACGTTAATGTGGAGTTACAGAGGTCAGAAATCTAAAGTAGATCTCGCTGGGTTGAAACTCTTGATGGCAGTGCTGCTCTTTCTGGAGGTTCTAGAGGAGAATCCATTTTTCCTTGCTTTCTTCAACTATTAGAGGCTGCCTGTATTTTTTGGCTCACGTCCACTCCTACTAATCGAATCACTCCAAATGCTACTTTTGTCCCACATCTCTTTCACTACGTCCCTCTTCAGTCTTAGAAATTCACATGATTATGTTGGGCCAATATGGATAATCCAGGATGCTCTCCCTTATCTTAAGATCCATAACTTCCTTACATTCTATAAAGAAAATCTCCTTTTCCATGTAAGGTAAAATACTCTCAGATTCTACAGATGTCTAAACAGTAGACATTTTTAGAGAAGGTAATTATTTTAACTATTATAGCCTGTAAAAAGACAAAAAACTAAACTATTACCTCTGTTGATTATTTCCTTAGCTGTACAGAAACTTTTTTTAAAATTATCTATTTATTTTTACTTTTTTGTTTGGGATTCATTGAGGGTATAAAGAATTAGATTACACTGATTGTGGTTGTTAGGCAAAGTCCCTCCCATAATTGTGTCCCACCTCCAAGAGGCGTGCCATACACAGGGACCCCCATCCCACTCTGTCCTCCTCTCTCCCTGATCACTCTCACACATTCTTCTTAATAAAGCATCACAAGAATGGAGAAGCAAGAATCCAATGTACTCAATTCTGTTATGAAGGCAGTAGATGATCTAAGACAAGGTGTGGGGTAGGGGGGAAAGGAATAATAGTTTTTAAAATAGTGCCTCACATCTGAGGCTGGCTGTGTAGAAGACAGAAGCCGAAAACACACATCAACCAGCAGGGGTCCTCAAACTGCGGCCCCAGGGGCCACATGAGACCGTGTGATTGTATTTCTTCCCTTTTTTTTTTTTTTTTTTACTTCAAAGTAAGATATGTGCAGTGTGCATAGGAATTTGTTCATAGTATTTTTTTTTTTTTTAAACTATAGTCTGGCCCTCCAATGGCCTGAGGAACAGTGAACTGGCCCCCTGTTTAAAAAGTTTGAGGACCCCTGAACTAGGGGAGTCATTGCATTAACTTTCCAGGGCCAGTCATATTTCTCATTCAGGCTACAAATTCTGAAATTTACAAATAAGGCAGAATTTCCAAATTTTACTTTGAAGAATAAAAAGTCAACTTGTTCTTCCTAAGTTAAATTATTTCCATTAATTAAAAAAGTTGATTCTAAGTGTGTCAGAGTTTGCAAAATGAGTGTTTTTGGTAGCAGGCATTACTATTGAAAGACTAAACTATCACATTAATAGAATTTTCCTTTTCCTTTCTTTCTTTCTCCTCTCACTTTTACTCTTTTTTAGTATTCTTTCTTGTCTTTAATATGCTTTTCCCACCCTTTTCCATTTTGTTTTTTTTCCTGCTCATGTCTTCTGTTTAGCAGAGACACGTTGCCAACTGAAAATAGGGTAGAAGCCTGGCCACGTTTTACTACTCTTCAGACCTAGGCTTTCCTTTCCCAGAGAATCAGATCAGGCAGGATCAAAAGAAAAGCTTAAAGTGTGGTTTAAAGAACTGTACATTTGCGCCAATTTGTGATTTCAAATGAAAAGTCATTTTTCTGAAACAAAAGACAGAATGAAAGCAGCCCCTCTTGTTATTTGGGGATATCACATATAAATCACAATAGCCCAACTGAAAGGTTCTGCTTGGCAATAGTGTAAACCTTGATAAAATTGTCATTTTTGAAAAATTGTTCTTTTGGACCAAACTGTGAAATTCAAGCCATTATACTTAAATTGGTGACTCAATTCAAGATGTATTTTGTTTTAAAAACCTTGAATATTTTCCCAGTCTCTTAGAGGTGATTTATTAATTTAATACAACATGAAACTGATATTTATGAATTAACCCAAGTTAAGAATGATTTATCATAATAAAAATGTTAGGTTTGGTGTTTTCCTTCGTTGATCAGAAACAGAATCATCTTTTGTTAATGAAAGGAAAAAAAAACACCTCTATTTTACACAAACTATGTATTTCAACCCTATTTTCCTCCTATGTTTTGCTCTTATGTCAAGACACGTGTATGGCATTTTTGATATATGTTTCTAAGCAGTGGCTTATTTATTTAATATTCACTGAGAAAAGTTAAAATCTGTAGGAAAATGAGGATAAACTTTTTTTTTTTTTTTTTTTTTTTTTTTAGACAGAGTCTCACTATGTCGCCCTCGGTAGGTGCCGTGGCGTCACAGCTCACAGCAACCTCACACTCTTGGGGCCGAGGGATCCTCTTGCCTCAGCCTCCCAAGTAGCTGGGAATACAGGCGCCCGCCACAACGCCTGGCCTTTTTTTTGCTGCAGTTGCCTTTGCTGCCTAGCTGGCCTGGGCTGGGTTCAAACAGTGTATGTGTATATGGTTGACACTGTAACCACTGTGCTATGGGTGCTGAGCCAGATAAAGCTAATTTTTAATGGTTAACTTTTAGAATTATATGTTCAGGATTATTATATTAGAAGGATTATTTATGGTTATTTAATCTCTTAAAGAAATAAAGAGAAAAGTCATTAAATAGCAAAGATAATGTATTTTTCCTATTGCATAAAGGACCTGTAACCCCAATAATCATTACATTCATTCTCTGGTAATTCTCAAAGTTGTCAAAATATTGGCAGAATTAGACAGTGGAAATGAAAGAACAATATGAAAAACAAAAAACGATCCCTTTAAGCTACTTAAATGCATGAATTTCTAATTAACACACCAGGACAAAAATAACTTCATGATAATTCAGTACAGAAGAATAAATAAATTTGTGCTGAAACACGGCAGACTGCCAAATGGCTGAATAAAATATTACCTTCCATGTAGCTAGTTTTTGACAGCTTAAAAGATATTTCATATGTATTTATCATTTTTTTTCCTTTGGGGTAAAAAGAAATGTATTGTTTTCCCTATTTTATAAATGAAGTAGGAATAGATTAAATGTTGCACCAGAACAGAAACAAAAATAAAAGAGGCAAAAACTATTTTAAAAGAAGCACAAATTTTTTTTTTTATCTTTTTTTGAGACAGTCTCATTTTCTGGTCCTAACTAGAGTGCCATGGAGTCATCACAGCTCACAGCAACTGTGATGTGTGATGTTTTTTTTATTTTACATTTTTATTTTATATTTATTTTACATTTTATTTTACATTCTTGGCCTCAAGTGATCCTCTGGCCTCAGCCTCAGCCTCCCAACGGGGACTACGGGTGCCCACCACCACACCGGCTAGTTTTTCTATGTTTAGTAGAGACTGGGTCTTGCTCTTGCTCAGGCTGATCTGGAACTTCTGAGTTCAAGCAGTCCACCTGCCTTGGCCTCCCCATTTCTTTTGCTCAAGAAATGCAAAATTTGTAATTAATACAGCAGAGACTGGGTTCGCCAGTATTATTACCACATTCGGATCATAGTGAAAATCTTTCTTGCCCAGTTGAAACACTATCCAAACTTAAAAGATTTTGTAATTTTCTCTCTTCTTTTATAACCTCCAGGGCCCACAATTTTATTTTAGTTGTGGGGGTACACTTCTGCAGGTGGGAATATAAGCATGCCTTAACTTCTGGCTTATCACCCTCACATGGGGTTTATATCTCTCCAAGTTGGAGGGTCAGCTGATTCATCTCCAGCATCAGGCTGGGAGTCAATAGGCTCCACGGCTTGTGTTTAATCTCCACTCGCCTCAGCTCTCACCCACCAACTCCATTAGCGACAGGCCGGGTGACTTGATCTCCCGTTTATTTGTAAAATGTTGATGGAGTATCAGCCCCGCTTCACTGAGCGTCTCAGATTTTCTGATGGCATTAAATACGTCAGGATTTTGATATACAGTTAAGTAGGAGCCCCAAATCTTTTCCTCATTTCACTTTTCATTCTTGAGCATTTTACATGCCAGCTGTAAATGCACGTCTCAAAGAAAATGAGGATTTGATTCATGAAAAAGCCCCGTCACCTTTCAGAATCGTATAGTATCAGAGCATTTTAGCCAGAAAGAGAGTGTAATAGAGATACTCTTTTCCAATCTTCTCATATCCAGTCTGAGGAAACTGAGACCTGGTAGAAATGTCTCCCTTACCCAAGTGACACAGCCTTACAGTAGTGGAAATGTGACTGAATCTCAGACACTTGGCCCCAGAATGCCATTCTACTGCATTTCTTCTTATGGGCTAGGCTGTTTGACTTTTTGAACACCAATATATATGATTTTAAGAATATAAATCCTATTACCATTTCCTTGAAATTACCATATATTTCTTTCCTTGTAGTTTCTTGAAAAAATTACAAGGTGACATTTCCTTATCTAGTAGATTATCAAATTTTACTTTTTTAAAGTTATGCTAATTTTCCGTGTATAAAAACACTCTTTTTTTTTTTTTAACATTTAAGTATAGGAAGAAGTACTTCTATGGCAACCCTCTTCTGAGAATGATAAGGTTTTTGGATTAGTAAAAGGTTTTCAGGACATGAAACTGTAATGGCTCAATTTCAGTGCACCCCAGAGTTCCATAATAGAACAATTTAAAGTAACGATTTTTTAAAATCTTTCAGGATCTGGAAGATTTGATTAAAGCAAAAGAAAAAGAAGTCGAGAAAATTGAACAGAATGGACTTGCTTTGATTCAGAACAAGAAGGAAGATGTCTGTGGCACTGTCGTGAGCACCCTTCAAGAACTCAGCCAAACCTGGACGAATTTAGTCCACATGGTAATACCGCTCTGGACAGCCCATCTGAGACCTGTTTGCCAGCTCATGTCCTGATTCTTGGTTTTAATTTCACTAGAATGACTGAGTAAATTAAGTATCAGATCTATACATTGTCTCTTTGTATTGTGAACTCCCTTCTTGAACCTGTTTTTCTTGTAAAAAATAATTCTAGTTTCTGTTTCTTCCAGTAAGTCTATTACATTACTCTGTTCATAATCTTATCTGGTCCCACAGCTATAGATAATTCTTAAATGTCTATCCCCAGCCTGGGCAGCTATATTTCTAAGTGCTAAAGACAAAACTAAAAACTTTTCTGATAGAGATAAAGGTGAGGAAAGAATCTTCTGAGGTGTTTTTTCCTTAAGAGACTCATTTGAGTGTGGGCAGGCACCTGTGAGATAGATACAGCTACGGATTTTATTTCCTGGACCAGACAACCTGGATTCAAACTGAGATCTCTCACATGCTACCAGGATGGTCTGGGCAATGTTTATAACCTTTTAGTGCCTCAGTTTCCTCATCTCTATGGTGCTGAGATGACTGTAATTACCTCGGAAGGTTGTTACCAGGGATAAATGAGTTGATGCATTTGCTAAACTGTTTATTTTGACCTTTTATCACTTTAAAATACATATATTTATAAATTAATCACATTGTTAAGCATTTCTATTTAGGCTGCTTGGTCAAAAGTGTGAAAGACGTGAATTTCAAAGTTGCTACATTTTACCTTTTATTTTCTTGGCGTTGTTTGGTTATGATGCCTGACACTCTGATAAAGTTCTCAGACTGTAATGTTTCTCTATTAGTTGAATATGTGTTCCATCGTTTTAGATGTTAGGTGATTGTAAGAAGCATATGTCTTTTTCGAAAGGTTGGGCAGTTAAAGCTGCAGTTGGCGTCAGTGCTTGGCCAATGGAGCACCCACAAGGCAGCCTCTGACGAGATAAGCAGCTCCCTCATGGAGGCCCGGTACTCTCTTTCCCGATTCCGTCTGCTGACTGGCTCCTTAGAAGCTGTGCAAGTGCAGGTCGACAATCTTCAGGTAAGGAATGAATTTAGGACATTCTTTTTAATTTGAGAAAACCAAAACATTGGCAAATTGAAACATCATCCTGAAATATTGCCCATGAATTACTGTGGTTTTATGAGACAGAGTCTGACTCTGTTAGCCTGGGTAGGGTGCTGTGGTCTCATCATAGCTCACAGCAACCTCACACTCTTGGGCTAGAGCAGTCCTCTTGCCTCAGCCTCCCGAGTAGCTGGGACTACAAGTGTGCACAGCTATGCCCGGCTAGTTTTTCTATTTTTAGTAGAGATGGGGTCTCTCTCTTGATCAGGCTGGTCTTGAACTCCTAAGCTCAAGCAATCTACCAGCCTCGGCCTCCCAAAGTCCTAGGAGTTGGCCCATATATTATTTACATTTCATTATCTGTACAGTCTTTAAAACTAATAGCACCTGCCTTATTGTTACTTAATCAGACTTGCCTGTGAATGCCAAATTCTGGATTAGCTGGTACATAACTAAATGGTTTTTAATTATTCCTGTTATAGAAATATCCACATAAACATTTTTTGTAAAATGGTTTTATGCCCAAATCAACCTCCTTGATCCTTGCCACCACCTTTTGTCTCCCTTTTCTCTTTTTATCCTGCATCTCCAAACATACGCTGAGGTATTAAAAAGAAAACAAAGAGGAAAATGGCAGAAGTGGTGATGTGTGAACCATTCAGTTGTTTTCTATTGATTTAGTGTATCAGTGGCCTACCCACCATTCAGTTGTTTTCTATTGGTTTAGTGTATCAGTGGCCTACCCACCATTCAATTGTTTTCTATTGATTTAGTGTATCAGTGGCCTAGCCACCATTCAGTTGTTTTCTATTGATTTAGTGTATCAGTGGCCTACCCACCATTCAGTAGTTTTCTATTGATTTAGTGTATCAGTGGCCTACCCAGCGTGTCCACACACGCCTCCGTTTTGGCGCATACTGGCCAGTCTCCTGTGTGTCTGTTCTCACTACATTCGTCCATCTAGAATGGCCTCCCTGCTGTTTGTTTTGAACATAGCACGTGCTCCTGTCCTAGGTCACTGCCCTCCCTTCCTCATCTGGCCATTCTCACCTGCCACTGGTCTTTCTCCTTGGTTAAACAACACAGACTGTGGGCTTGGACAGGCCCCCCAGGGACAGGATGTCTGCCAGGGTGCGGCGTTTACTTTCCTTACATCCAGTCTGCATCCCAGCTTAGCAATCAGAGTATATATGTTGTTGACCTTATATGCAAACCTTCTTAAGGAAATGTCTTTTTTTGGTGGGGTGGGAGAGGGAAAGGAAGAAATACATATATACTGTATATAATTTTTAAAAACTTAAGTAGTTATTGTAGATGCTAAGGCCCATCAAAACTTATTTGGAGGATACTAAATTTAAAAATATATTTATACCTTTGATGAGGCTAGAAGCACTTTTTAAATTTAGCATATTCTGTGTTTAACACTTGCAAGAACTGTCTTAAGACATGAAAGCAGTAAATATCTTTTCCTTGAATGTTTAGACATGAGGTTAATCAGATACTATGTTAAAATAGTTCTAAGTTTTTAGCCTACTTAACCTATGGAGTTTTAGTAAGAACTAAAAGTTTTAGTAACAGAAACTCTATCACTCTGGCTACATTAACTCTATCACTCTGGCTACATTTCTAGGAAAAATCCTTTCTTCCAGATCCTTTCCTGGTTCTAGGTAGAAGACTCTTTCAAGCTTATCTAATAAATATTCTCTGCTATAAGCATTGTTGAAATATACAATGTATCGTATTATTCTGTATTCATTGTAGTCATCCTTGTGTACAATAGACCACCACAGTTTATTCTTTCTGTATAGCTGCACCCATGTACCTGTGGATCAATGTCTCCCTTCTCCCCATCCATCACCCACCCCTCAGCCTCTGCTTATTACTGTTCTACTGTCTACTTCTATGATTTTGGCATTTTTAGACAAAAATTAGTAGGCATGTTAGCTTCACTCATTCATCCCACAATGTAAGCCTATATAAAAACATCATCCTGTACCCTATAAATACATGCAATTATTATTTGTCAATTAAAAATAAAATAAAATCTTAAGATTTTTAAGTCTTTGCAAGGAAGAATACTCACACACAGAACTTGGAAAAGCTACGCCTTTAGTCTTTAATTATTAGGAGTTTGTGGTAGAACCACCCTAGCGATACATTGTGGAGATCTAGCCTTGGGTTTGGGCATCAACCAGAGTGACACTATGACAAATGGTACATCACGTAGGCCACCACCAGCTTCCCACAGACAAGGGCACCCTATGCGAGCTCTTCCAACAGAATCCAGGCACCAATATGTCAAGGCTTAATTTTTAAGACTTTGTTCTCACAGGCATTAAAAAAAAAAAAAAAAAAAAAAAAATCATTAAAAGGAGAAGAAAAGACTAAAAAAGTTTATAAACCATTGGTGCAAAGTCATGCATGAGTTTATATATTCATATATATTTATGAAAACATATTAATTACTTTTAAACTTGCTTATTAGAAGTTAGATCCTATCATGTCATCTGTGGGATGTTTTCCTTTGGGCAGAGTCTTCAAGATGATCTTGAAAAACAGGAAAAGAGCTTACAGAAATTTGGCTCAGTTACCAACCAGCTATTAAAAGAGTGTCACCCACCTGTAACAGAAACTCTCACCAATACCCTGAAAGAGGCCAATATGAGGTATGGCATATGATGACTTTACACATTATCTATATCACAGCCTTATAATAAGTAATGATTCAAATCAAAACTTTCTGACATTTTGAATTTGAGCCTCATAGAGCCTATTCCATTAAAGTTTTGTTTTTTACAAATGAATGTAGTGGTAAGTGCAGTCAAGGTATTTACAAAGAATTAGAAGTGCTGCACACCCAGATCGCCCTCATCCTCATGATCAACTATCCTCAAAATAAGTTTAATAGAAATGACTCATCCTTCCATTATAAGCATATTCACAGGCACCAGGATTGCGAAAAATAAAATAGTAAATCCGGGCATTTGCTGAGAGGTGGTGATCGGCCCTGAGTGTTGGCTATCATTTCCAGATGGAACAACTTGCTGGAAGAGATTGCTGAGCAGCTGCACTCCAGCAAGGCCCTGCTCCAGCTCTGGCAGAGATACAAGGACTACTCCAAACAGTGTGCGTCGACCGTTCAGCAGCAGGAGGATCGAACCAATGAGCTGCTGAAGGCAGCCGCCAGCAAGGACATCCCGGACGAGGAAGTTGCTACGTGGATTCAAGATTGCAACGTACGTTCAGGAGCTGTCGTGTTTCCCCACCATGCCATTCTTACACTTCCCAGGTTTGCAAGGCTAGGCTGACGTGTATAAGCTTTTGGGATGTCTTCGTATGTGAGACTATTCTTTAAAAAATAATTGTCTCAGTGTCAAAAAGCCTGCCTGATTTTCAGAATACAGTTGCACATGCATCTTATTAAGAGGTGCCCCACCTATTGTTTCGTTTTAAAAGATGAGCCGTTTTCCCGTTTTTCCTAACAGAGTGCAATCCATGTGAAAGATTTAGCCTTTGTGTTTTTACTGACACAGTCATTACAAGACATGACCATGTGGGGAATGATGTTGTATCTTTTAAAAATATATTATTAAAGATATCCATTTAGATTCATTATTGCCCATGTAAACATCTACATGTTAGTTTCATCTAAGATTGTAATGGTAGAAAAAAGTCTCTCCAGTTTTACTTTTTTTTAATAGCTTTTTAATAATTCTCTTTTTCACTATAGCTGCCAATAACCTACTTAAGGTTTGTGGGAACAGCTCTTCTCTGGTTTCATCCGTGACATGGCTCTTATTAGTTGTTATTTGTCTCTATTTTCTTGAACTTGTTACAAAAATCTTCTTTCCCAAATTAGCTTATTAGAATTAGACAATTTTTAAAAACTACCTAATTTTTAAGTTTAATCTAGCGTAATACCTTTGACCATAAATCAGCTTAAAGCTAGAGATGAATATTGGCAGCAAACATAAAATAGGCCTTTTTTTGTCCATATCCTTGCAAGAGCTGTCATTTTCAATATCATTGCATTGAAATGTACTTTGTCTATGTCAAGGTCAAGGAGCCCTTTTTGGTTTTGGTTTTTGTTTTGAGACAAGGTCTCCTTCTGTTGCTAAGACTACAGTGCAATGGCGTAAATACAGCCCACTGCAGCCTCCAGTTCCTGGGCTCAAGTTATCCTCCTGCCTCAGCCTCCCAAGTAGCCAGGACAACAGGTGCACACCACTATACCCAGCTGATTTTAGTACTTTTGAGACAGGGTCTCAACTACGGCACTCAGGCTAGACTCTAGCTCTTGGCCTTAGTAAAGTGTTAGCATTACAGATATGAGCCACCGCGCCCAGCTGCCCCTGGCTTTTCTTGCTCTCAGAGTAGTTCCTGGGCAGGCTCTGTAATCTCCACCATGGGGTACCAGCAACAGACAAAAGAGATATCACTTATTAGGTCTTAATGTCTAGAAATCAAACATGGGGAATTTCCACTGGCTTACATTTTTGAGCGTTTAAGAGTATTTCACCAAGTTGGAGTCAAGAGATGCCGTGGAAAATAATGGAGACACAAACTGAACTTACCTCTGCCCACCAGATCCTTGCTGGGTTCTTTCCTCCACTGAGCTAGGAGGATTAAAGTAACTACAATATGTGACCACATAGATACAGAAGATACCACTGACCAACTAATTCCTAGTGGGTATAATAATAATAGTAAGCAGAGAAAGGTCAAATACAGTTTTCAATTTGATATCAGCTACATGATGAAGCAAAGAAAGTCTGCTGAAATGTTTCCAGTTATTGGCTCTTACTTGGGGATTGCGTTGGGTTTTTTACTTATTTATGTATGTTTTCCCACATTTCCCTAACATCCTATAATGAAGCTATGGGGCTTTTATTAACAGGAGTAAAACACATACAAACTATTTTTAACAATTGGATGATTCTTGGTTATTTTTGTGCAGGTGGAGGTTCTTTAGTCTGATCATGTGATAAATAAGAATTGCATGTTTCTAAAGGGGTGGCCCTTTGCAGATCGCTCTGTATGAGAAGGAGTGCACTGACCACATTGTTTCGTCGTATTTTCGCCTTCCGTAGGACCTCCTCAAAGGCCTGGGAATAGTGAAGGATTCCCTCTTTGTTCTCCATGAGCTGGGAGAGCAACTCAAGCAACAAGTGGATACTTCGGCTGCGTCAGCCGTTCAGTCTGATCAGCTGTCTTTGAGTCAACACTTACACGCCCTAGAGCAGGCTCTTTGCAAGCAGCAGGCTGCGTTGCAGGTACAGAGCTCACGTTCAGCGTTTGTTATGAATTCAGTGTGCTATAATGTCTGGGTATACACACAGGGAAAGGATTTTTCACCATGGATATGATGCCTCCTTCACACTAAAGAAAAAATAATCTTGGAAGTGTTAGGGAGGACAAGGGAAGGTGAAAGTTTTGCACTGTTCCCTACAAAGAAATTTTAAAATTGGTTTAGAAGGCAAGTCCCTGTACCAATGCCTGTCTCCATGGTTTATTCAACTAATAAACAATATTAAACACTAAACATTTTAATATTAATATTTGTGCTTATGTAACAGGCTTTTATAAGAATTGCAATATTTTTCAGACATGTTGATTAATCATGTATTTAAAGAATTGGTTATGGACTTTAATTGGTTATGGACTAATGGTACATAGAGAAATAATTCTACTTTTTAGAAAAATCGCATAAAGTGAAGAAAATTTAAATCATTGTAGCCTTGTTTTTTAGAAATGACATCTTGAGAATGACAATTCAATACAGGAATATGAAAAATAGTTTTAATATCTACCCTCTCATTAAAAAGCCAATATTTTTTAACTAAAATACCAATTTCTTTTGTGGAAAAAAAGGCTGGAGTTCTTGACTATGAAACCTTTGCCAAGAGTTTGGAAGCTTTGGAGGCCTGGATAGTGGAAGCTGAGGACATACTCCAAGGACAGGACCCTAGTCACTCATCTGACCTCTCTACCATCCAGGACAGGATGGAAGAGCTTAAGGTAGGTGTGTTCAGACCTGAGTCCCAGAGCTTCAATTTTCTGTCCTGAAAATCTTAAAGAAAACTCAAAACTGACACAGGTCTACTCTCAGTTCTGAGCTCCCCATGAGATGCTCATGGGAGCTGCCTTCTTCTCTGCTGTAAGGGGTAAACTCCACCTTGGCAATGAACACAACCTGATCTCCAAGTCCAAGATGGGAGCCTGGCCAGGACCCATCCTAGGAAACTTCTTTGCTCTTCCTTCTCACCGGGAGTCCTTTCCATCCCAGTCCTTTATCTCCTTAATAGCTCGTCAGCCTCTTGTCTCCATCCCTAGAATCATCCATTTTTACTTACAGCTACCCCAGTGTGCCATGGCCCCCCACACAGCTACATCCACCTTCCCTACCCTATAACTCCCCCTGGCTGCAAGAAAGCTCTTTTTTCTTGGAAAAAAAAAAGGGGTGGGGTGGGGTTGCTCAATTATCTTGATTTAATCATTCCACAATGAATACATATATCAAAACATCACATTTTACCTTGCAATGTACACTAAATCATGATTAGTTGATAAAAAATATCATTAATAGTTTTTTCAAAAGAAAACAATGGTTCTACTTAGCTATGAACTATTTGAAACTTTCTATCAAGTAAATAAAATAGACATGCAAATTTTATTATATTACTTCTTTGGTTAAGACCCTCAGTGGGTTTGTACTGCTCTGGGGACAAAGATCATGTGGTCATCAGGGCAGCGCAGTGGCTACCACCTATCTGAGTATGTCACGCTGTGCCACTGCCATCTTCCCTCCTGCCACTGGGAAGCCACAGTGTTTCCCTTTCCTGGATTCTTTTCTTGCCCCCACCATCTTCCTCCCCATCAAAAAGAGTAAGGTCCTGGTCATTTTTCTTCCATGTCACTCTCTCAGGAAAGCCTCCAGGGCCACCTTCCCCAGGGCTAGGCTCCCAGTGGCTCACGCCATCACACACATCTTTTCTTCCTATTCTCTGTCATGTCTTAATTATTGACATGTGAGTAGGTGATAGTTATTTTATGCCCTCTACTGTTGCAATAGTGTTTTACTCCCTCCAAGTGCCCCGAGGGGAAGGACTGTCTGTTCAGTGCTGATGGAACCACTGTCATATAATAGTCATGCTTTGGCTTCAGTACGTCTGAAGATTTGTTGTTTTTTGTTCAGGGATCATGAGCTTTTTTGCAAAGAGAAAACACACCCATGGCCAAAGGTGTCCTGCCATTTTCTCCTTTCTGTGACCAATTTCCTAGATGGAGAAAAGAACGCCTATGGGACTAGGCACAGCATTCACATACTTTGGGAGGCTGAGGCAGGAGGATCACCTGAGGCCCGGAGCTTGAAACCATTCTGTCTCTAAATAAGAAAAATTAACCATGTGTTGTGACACCTACCAACCAGCTACTCAGGAGGCTGAGGCAGGAGGATCACTTGAACCCAAGTAGTTTGTGGTTGCTGTGAGCTATGGTCACATCATTGCACTCTAGACTGAGTGGTAGAGCAAGCCCCATCTCTTACAAAAACAAACAAATGCACAAAAAGACCAAGAATGCCTATGAAAGACCAGAACAAGCAGCTCTGTCTTGTGTTTGAAGAGAAGAAAGAGATCTGAAAGCAAAGACTGCTCTTTTGAGTAAGTCTCACCAACTTGGGTGCTGGGGTCTTGGCACAATGTATGGTCATAGTTCAAGTATAGCAAGAACCCAAAGGTTTATGTTGACCACTTATTAGCTGAGTGGCCTTGAGCTTTCCTTAGTGTCTGTGCCTCTCTTTCTTCATTTGTAAAGAGGGAATTGCCATGATACTTACCTCATGGATTGTTAGAAAGGTGAAATGAGTCGTTACTGTGAAGGTTTTAATAACAATTCATAGTAAGAGCTCAATTAATGTTAGGCTATCACTATTATAACTATTATTATTATTAAATGCTACAGGAGTGGATTAGCATGAATAAATTAAATACAAAAGGCAAGAAATTAGGCTTTCTACTCATCAGCATAATTTTCATCCTTTATTAGTTCTATCAAGAATCACCTATGAGTAAACAAATCAAGTCATAAGGCAATGCACACAGCCTACTAAGTATTCAGTAAAGGATAATGAGTAGCTGCAGTGACAAGAGCAGCAGCAACAGCCCCCTCTGAATAGGAGATCCCGCTTTTCTCTCTCTAGCCCTGGAGAGTGCAAGCAAGTGGCCAAAACACATAGCAGACTAGAGACCAGCTTCTTCATGAAATCACTGTGCCCTTTGAAAAGCCCTGCCCTTTTTGACTATGCTGACAAACTTGCTTTTAACTCTTGCTTTTAGGGACAGATGTTAAAATTCAGCAGCATGGCTCCAGATTTAGACCGTCTAAATGAGCTCGGGTATAGGCTACCCCTGAACGATAAGGAAATCAAAAGGCTGCAGAATCTGAACCGTCACTGGTCTCTGATCTCCTCCCAGACCACAGAAAGATTCAGGTAAACAGGAGACGCTCTGTTCACGCCAGTTGTCTTGGTCTGTTTTATTCTGTTACAGCAAAATACCACAGACTGGGTAATTTGTAAAGAATATACAGTAGAATGAATGTCTATAAGTTGACTATCCAGGGAACTGTAACAACCTGGTCAACACACAGAGGCAGTCGACATGAGGGATTAGGCCTTCTGTGCAGACACGTACATGTGGTGCATGTCCAGCCTGTGAAAATTAGGTTATCTGAAGGAGGCGGTCAATGTAGGAATGTGGTCAACTATGGAGGTTCTTCTGTGTATTTATTTCCTCACAGTTCTGGGAGGTAGGACATGTAAGCAGGGTCAGTCGTTCAGTGGGGGCAACTCTTTGCTTTCAAGATGACGCCTTCTTGCCGTATCCTTAGGAGGGAAGGGATGTGATGTCCTCACAGGGAGGAGGAAGGTGGAAGGGCAGGAGTGCTTCACACAGCGTGAATCTTCTTCATACGGGGCCTAATCCCTCACAGCCTAATCACTTCTTAAAGGCCTGACCTGGTAGGACTGTCTCATTGGCTATTGAGTTTCAACACTTGAATTTTGGAGGGGACGCATTCTAATCATAGTGTCAGGGTTTGAATGTATCAGCGGAGTGTAAGTTCATGATTTGTGTATATTTATAAATTCTGATAAATTGTGGTCTTTCCAATAATACTGACAGAATCTGATCTAAAAGTGTGAAATTCAAATTGCACGTCCTTTATTAGATAAATTCCCAAATATTTCATCTTCTTTGGCATTACTGTGAATGGGATAGAGTCCTTAACTGTTTTTTCAACTTGACT
>CAUYPK010149976.1:0-62966 GCA_963574355.1 Loris lydekkerianus | reverse complement strand
CCTGAAAGGGACCATTTAATTGGATATCATCTATTCCAGTGCTTCTCAAGCTTCAGTGTGCGGTGAGATTAACTGGAAATCTTGCCAAATTCAGAATTTAGTTCAGTATTATGGAAGGGGGCCTTAGATTCTGTGTTTTTAACAAGTTCCCAGATGATGCCACCACTGCTGCTGCTGCTGGTAGTAAGGATCTACAGCCACCCTCTTATTTAAAGAAAAGACATTTAAGGCCAGAGAAATAAACACAAAGAGATAAAGGGATAGGCCTCAAGTTATTCAGCCTCTTAGTGGCAGAGCCAGGAACGGACATTTCCACTATAGATTTAACTCCTGTGAGGTAATAAGATGACTTTCTTATGTGAATTTTCGCATCAAGTTTTTGTCTTTAACTTATGACTACTTTAAGACAATTAGCAGGTCCTTATGTGTCAGGAACTGCAGTGATTAAAATTCTAAGGAAAGGTAGGACTTAATGTGGGTCTGGAAGAATGGATAGAATTTGGATGACCAGGTGGGAAAAACACCCTGAATGTGTGAATACACTAGAATGAGCTTGACAGAAAATGATGAAAGATCAGGCACGGTGGCTCATGCCTGTAATTCTAGCACTCAGGGAGGCAGTGGCAGGATTGCTGAAACTCAAGAGTTCAAGACCAGCCTGAGCAAGATAAGACCCTGTCTCTACTAAAACAGAAAATAGCTTGGCCTTATGGGGGCTTCCTGAATCCTACCTACTCAGGAAGCTGAGGCAGGCTCACCTGAACCCAGGAGTTTGAGGTTGTGGTGAGATAGGCTTAGGCTATGGCACTGTAGCCTGGGCACAAGTGAGACTCTGCTTCAGAAAAAATTTAAACAGAAAAAGAAAATGATGAAAATGTTTAGAGTTTAGTGCAAGGTATGTGTTAGGGAGTAATAGGAAATAAAGTTGTAGAGATTGAGTGGGATAACATCAAGGACCTTGAAGGAGCTATGAAACTTCAAAACGGAAATGTGTAAATGAGCCATTTGGAGGTATTTTTTTTAAATGCAGAATACTCTCTTGAAGGTGATATTTAAAAAAATAAGAGGAGGAAAAGCCTAGGGTGAAAAGTCTATGTGGGAAGCTTTTGCTGTATATAAAGTGATAAGGATCTGTAGCACCAAGTGACATTTGGAATAAGGATTACCCAGGAGAATGACAGATAAGTAATTTTTCCCAGGCATAAACATTTTTTAGTTAGAAGATATACTGTCAGTAAAGGATATGTTTTTCAGTTAATAATAAGCAAAATCTTTTCCAATTATTTGGCATGTTCATTTTTCTAGAAGTCTACCAGAGAGGCCTTGAACAACAAAAATATCAAGCCATTACTGAGTACCTTCAGCCAATTACCTGGCAGGTAAGGCATTGATATCTATGGAAAATACTTGCCCAAATCTTTATATTTACCCTGGGCTGTTTAAAAAATGAGGTTGCCTTTTCTTTTTAATAGTGAAAATGAAAAAAAATGTACCCTTGATCAAGCTTTCAGAGGTGTTCTAGAAGAAGAAATTGTAAGTATGCTTTTTCTGTATTGTTGAAATTTCTTGTTTCTGTATTGTTGAAATTTTGCTCACAAATTAATAAACCGTGTTATTTAAAAAATGCTTTTATTCTTAGAGTGGATATTTTAAAATTTGTTCTGTCCCCCCCCCCCTTGTTTCCCCTAGAGTAAGCTTGCTGCCTTGTGAAACCTGAGTTGTGATACTATAAGAGTTTTTGATAGAACAGGTGCAATTTCAGGGTTTGATTTTATAAATGGAGAGAGCTCTCTCCAAGTGAGATAAGAAAAGTTGACATGAGGCCTTAGTGAGCAAGATCTAGAGGTTGAAGCTAGGCTCTCTCAATTTGCTGTGTCAATAGTCAAGTCCTATAATGGCACAAAAGATATAATCCAAGAATATTGAACTTAGGAGCTAGGATTCCATGCTCTTATTTTCCTATGGCATCCTCCTCATCAGTAAGAATCTGTAAATAAGGCCTCTCTATTGTCCATAGAGAACATGAAAAATCTGAATTTATTCACCAATAAATAAATTGAATAGGGCACCTGAATGAAAGGAACATTTTCAACCATTCATTCTTTGTCACACAGAGATCGGATCTTCAGAAGCTGTGTTCTCTTCTAATGCCCCTAATGCAGTGTCCTTTGCTCTGAGATAATTCTAGATCAAAAATGATTCTTTGCCTTTCTTTGGACTTAGTTTTTTATTGGGAGGCATTGGGCAAATTATTTTGCTTTTCTGAGTTTCAGTTTCATTTCTAATCATGGAAAATGCCGTTCTCAGTGTTGTGTGAAATAGTGAATGAAAATTCAATAAATGCTGCTTATTGTGATACCTCCCTTTTACCTGGTATTAAGATCCTCCCTCAGACATATTGATGTGCTAGTACATTAATTTCCCCGGCCCCACCCCTGCCCTGTGCCAGTGACTGAGTTATGGCCTCAGCACTTTTGTATTTGAATAGCTTATAGCTTTAATCACACTAATGTAATCATTTTCCTGAGACCATTGGATTTTGAGTGAGTCACTTACTTATTACTTCACATCTGTAATTATTGATTCTCTACACGATTGCTTTCTTTTTATATTTTCATCTTAGAAAATCATTTTATCTTCTAAAAGAAATATTTTTATTCCATATCTGTTTAATGTTTTTATTGTTATCAAATTAGTCTGAACTCTTGCCCTTAAATTGTTTCTCCTCTGTTGGTAGATAAATCATTCATCATGTGAAAACGTTTTAGCTATTATTTCTCTTGCTATTGGGGGAGTAACTGAAGGTAAGTATGGTTTTGTTTTGTTTTTTAAGTTATCTTGGATATGACATGCTGTATTTCAAACTTCTTCTCCCCATATCTCTCCATCTGTCTGATTTTATTCTTCAAGTTCTGCCTTACTCACCTTTGCCAAGAAGTTGTCTCAATCAAATTAGTTTACATTAGAGCAGTACCCTGAACCCCATAAATGCGTCAATGTACAAAGTTAATGATTTAATAAAAAATAATTAATTAAAAAATTAGTTTACACTTATTTCTCTTCTCTACTATTCAGTGTACATTTTGGCACTTTCTTTGTTCTCCAGTTGTTTTGTTCATTCAGTAAATATTGAGCCTCTACTGTGTGCCTGGCACTGAATGAGGACTAAGAGATCAAATGTTAATAAATCACATTCATCACACATAAGGAGCTAATAGAGGAAACAGATATATGCATATCTTCCTGTGGCTGAAGTGGGAATGAAGCGTGGTTGGAGAGAATAGAATAAAAGTGACTCTGTAAACTTGAGACTAAAGGAGTCAAGAAAGACTTTAAACATGATGAAGTGTCTTGAGAGGTGCGACATGAGGAATGAAGAGTTTGTCAGATAGAAACTGAGGAGGGACTAGCTATACAAAGACCAAGTTCAGCATGGCTAGAAAACTGTGTGCCGCAGGAGGGAGAGAGAATAATGAGAACACTTAGGAAGGAAGCAGGGAGGGGTAGATTAGAGTCATTTGTGAAGGGCTTTGTATACCATTGTAAAGAGCAGCTATGGGAGAATAATCGCAAAGAGAGACTGACAGCAGAAAACTAGGCAGGGGCCTGTTAAAAAAGGGGAGTGGCAGTGTGGGATAGTGATCTCTTAAAACTATCCCACACTGCCACTCCCTTTTTTTAACAGGCCCCTGCCTAGTTTTTAAATAAACAAGCCACATAGTAAATACAGAGTTGCCTGACACATAGTAGGAGCTCCTTAAATATTAGTGGAAAGAAGAAATGAAAATACAGTTCATCAGCAGTCTGCTTTAACCAATTTGGTTAAAATAATTCAGATAATATATGTGAAAACTGCATTTTAATCTGTAAGAGATTGCCCATGTAATGTATTAAGTTGAACTTCTACAAAAATTGGAACACACAAAAGTGGTCTCCCAGTGTAGCAGCGAGCAGTTTTGTGAACTTACATAAGTTAGTAAATTCTGACTTTACGTGTTAGTAAACTTTTATATAAGCTGCCTTAGCATTCATTCATTTATGAGGCATACTAAAGTGAGTTGCCTAAGACAGTGTTCCTTGGCCAGTTCCTGTCAATTTGTTTACTTGGTTCATCGATTAATTTGATATGTTACTCTTGTAAGGATGTTCTTAACACATGAAGTTTTTTTTAACATAAGAACTTACATATTTAGAACTTTTAGTTGAGAAAGGAGTACTTATGAACTTAAACTATAAATAAAGACTTATCAATAAAGACTAAAATGCTTATTTTTGTTTTAGGGATAAATTTCTTCTTGCAAGAGATTATTATTGTTAATTTATGTGACATGTTTTCAAATTGTCCATAAATATGTTTTCTTAAATTCAATTTGGCAAGTTTATTCAGTGTCAGACACTTTGCTGCTTTTAAAACATATAAAAATGCCTACCCCTTAAAAGTCTATAATACAAAGGTAATTAGGGTATGCCAAATGCTTCAGTAGATTAATGTACAGTGCGCTTCAGAAGCATAGATGAGGTGGTCTACTCAAAGATACAGGGAGTTTTTTTAGATGAGCTGAAATTTACTCTGTACTTTGAAAGATATGACAAAGAAGAGGAAGACTATTTAGGCAGAAAAAAACATAGAAGGATGAACGAAGCATGGTGTCTGGGAACTGATGAGGGGTATTTGGCCAAAGATAAGGTAAGCAGAGACATTGGTGCAGAAGCTGGGACACAGATTGTGAAAATTCTGGTGAATGATACGGTGGTTCTGCACCTGCCAGCTCATTAGAACCATTAGTGAATCTATTTTTAAATGAGATTCCTAGACCTTGGTGCGACTTACTCAGACTCTTTGGCAGTTAAATTTTGGTTCTGCTGACTCAGAATCTTTGGCAGTAAAATCTAGTTAATTTTTTTAATTTCTATAATTATTTAATGTGAGCTCACTTAATGCCAGACTAAATTGCAACTAAAGGCAGAGTGTGCCTCTCAAATTTCTCAGATATGTAGGATATATAAAATCACAAAATGTAAATGGTATTAGAGACTTATGAGGTCATCTATCCAGTCTCATTCCTGGTTTAGCCTGCTTCTCTCCTCTAACATCCTCAGGAGTGATCATCTAGCCTCTGCTGGATCGTGCCCATCAGTGGAGCTCACAGTTTGCACCCCGTTAGTTCTGATCATCAGAAGGTTTCCTTTATGTTGAGTTGGAATCTGCTGCATCATTCCACCCACTGACTCTTAGGCAGTGTCCCTCACATCACATTCCAGATGTGATCTTACTAATGCAGAGTAGAGCTGGATGTATTACTTCCTTTTTCTCAACTTTCTGTAGTATCCCTAGATTCCTCCCCACACCCTCATAACATGCTTAATTGACTACTTTTCTTAAACACTGTTGAGTATTTGTTAGTACCCATTACCTTAAAATAGAAGTATTTCTTGCTGATCTAAATGACCATTTCTCCAGAAAAATCTTTATTATTGTTCTCTAATAACTTTGACTTGAGAGGTAAACAGTAACTTTTTACTTTTCCGTTCTTTCCCTTGAAACAATACTTACTGTAAATATTAAATCATAGTTGAAATCAGTGTTAAGCCTTTTTGTTATCTTTTTTTATAACAAATTGCAAAGACAATTTAGCAACATTGTAGAACATTTAGAAATGAAGTAAGGGAAAATACTAGTCATAATTCCTCTACTTTTAAAAACTACCATTCATTTTGGTATAATGGTTTAGTTTCTCAAGTCATCTTTAAAAATTGTTTCATTGTAACCATAATACGGTTTTTGAATCCTGCCCTTTTTTACTTAACATTGTATCATAAGCATTTTTCCGAGTTATTATAGTCATGATAACCATTGGCTGCATTATATTCTTTTGAATAGCTTAGTGGTGGAGAAAACAGACTGTGGAGCCAGACTGCCTGGGTTCGTATCCCAGCTCTGCCACTTACTGGCTCTGTGATCTTGGCCAACTTATTTAACCTGTGTCTCAAATTTTCCCGTTCTGTAAAATGAGGATAATTATGTGATCTTCCTCATTGGGCTATAAGATTAAATGTGTTTCTGTACATAAAGCACTTAGTGTGCCTGACATATAGTAAATACTCTAGATGTTGTCAAGAATTATTACATTATCATCATTACATATCAAAAATTACTTAAATGTGTCCTAGCCTTGTTATGAGTGACAAAGTGTACTAAGATATTCTTCAGAATTATTTTTCAAACACTGTTTTACTCTACAGCTTTTTAAACTTTTAAATTGGCTTGTGCTCCACTTGAAGGTATTTGTACCGCATCTACGCCTTTTGTATTATTGGGAGATGTTTTGGATTGTCTTCCTTTGGATCAATGTGATACAATATTCACTTTTGTGGAAAAAAATGTCGCTACTTGGAAATCAGTAAGTAACTTAATTTATTTTCCTGCTAATCTTTCTATAAATTCAAAGTTCTGAGGGTAGATTTTTTTCTTATATTTCTAATATTGCTGATTGCCAAAAAGTTTGTCTCTGAGAAAGAATTATTCATATATTGTGCTTGCCTGGAAACCACATGTAGAGAAATCCTTGAAGTACAAAATTTGATTGAGTAGTAAAAATTAACTTGAAAATTTATACTTTGACATGTTTAAAAGTGTCATGTTTTCTATCTGAAAATGTTTTATTTCATTGAAAATGTTATTTGTTAACAAGAAAGTGAAAGTGGCATAGTAGATACTCAGCACCTGTTAATTTTTTAACATTTTGCTTCCTGTGACTTATTGAAGAGCGTGGGAATAACTTCTAAAGAATAGTAATAATTTCTGTCTTGATTTCAGAATACATTCTATTCTGCTGGGAAAAATTATTTACTACGTATGTGCAATGGTAAGTAATTCTGTGCTAATTGAGTTTTTTTTTTTTCTTTAAATGTATATATGGCCAGAGGCCGGGTATGGTGGCTCATACCTATAATCCTAACACTCTGGAAGGCTGAGGTCGTAGGATCACTTGCCCAGGCTGGTCTCAAAACTCGTGGCTTCCAGCAGTCTACCTGCCTCAGCCTCTAGTTCAATCAGTGCTAGGTCATAGGCATGAGCCACTGCATCTGATTATCTTCATTTTTAAGTAACAATCCGATTTATTAAAATTGATCATTCACTTTAAACTATTTTTCTTCTGGGTATAATGAAAACCAGAAAAATTCAGTTAAGTTTATCTTGTTCATGCTGAATTTGTTTTCTTCTTAAATTATAATGTTTTTGCAGCAGTGGTTTCTACCCCCATCTTAAAGACTGCTCTTTAAGAAAATACTCTCAACAAACTGATTAAGAAATTTAGATATGGTTGTAATAAACATAGAATGATCTTTTCTATGTAACATTCATTTCCTTATATTGTTAGATCTCCTACGAAGATTATCTAAATCCCAGAATACAGTCTTCTGTGGACGAATTCAGCTCTTTTTGGCCAGGCTTTTCCCTCTATCTGAGAAATCAGGTAAGCTCTTCTACATTAAATAAATTCTCTGGGGAGAAGTCTTAAAATCTGTCTAATATCTGTCTGTCATAATGAGAAAAATGGTTCAAAGAAGTTGGAAGATTTAGAAAATTGACACTTTATTTTGTTTTGCTTACATATAGTTGATGCTAGTTCTATTGTACAATACATGTGATCCTGAAACCAAGCCACTGATTCTTTAAGTTCAAAACATATTAATAATAACAGGCAGTTATATCACACTGAAATATGTAGATCATGTCTGTATTTCATTTTATAATATATACCTATTTTTATTTCCGTTTTCTTCCTCACTCATTACTGTTTAGCCATATTTACTTCCTTTCCTTTTTTATACAAATTTTTATTATGAAATAATACTCATATAGAAAAGTGCATAAAGCAAATGTGTAGTACGATTATGTATTACCACTGTTCAGCTCCAGAAATGGAACATTGCTAGTTATTCAGAGCTTTCCTCCTCCCTAGTCTGTTCAGATAAGCTACATTTTAACATCTCTTTGCTTTACATTTTTTCCCTTAATATCAGACTAGTATACCTCCTACTTTGTATGTTATTGTGAGATTAAATGAATTAAAGTACATGAAGAGTTCTCAGTAGTGCCTGTATGTAGTGAGATCTATAGTGTATGTTAGCAGTGGTTTGTATGTGCTTTTTTTGTTGTTGTTCTACGTGCTGTTTTTTTCTTTCCTCCTTTTTTTATGTGTTCAAGGTGAATATAGATTTACCACTTTCTGTATTTGTGAGTTTCCGCCTATGATTGTTTTCCCCTTTAGACTTTAGTGCAGGTCTGTGTTTACCTGAAAAATCTGTATTTCTCCTTTCTTCTTAGAGAATGGTTTTAGTAGATAGAAGAGTCTAGATTGGCACTGGAATTCACTTCATGGTAAATCATCTTTACTTTGTCTTCTATCTTCCATTGTGTATAGTCAAGTCCTATGTCAGTCTCACTTTTTGAAGATACAATAATCTAAATTTCTTGTCTGCTCTTAAGATATTTTTTTCCTCTCATTTTCTTCAGTTTTACTATCATATCTAAGCATGAATTTCTTTTTATTTATTCTGCTTGGGATTGAGGGCATTTTGAATATATAGATTAAGTGTCTTTCCTTCAATTTGTAAAAATCTGGCTATTATCTCTTCTAATATTGTACATGCCTCTTTTTCTGGAACTTAAACATTCATTATATCTTCTCAGTGTATCTTCTGTCTCTTACTCTTTATATGTACATATACAGAGGATGCTAGAAAATGTATACACAATTTAAAAAAGGAACAAACTGTATTTAATTTTTAATACTCAAGTCACATTTGATTTCTGCAATTACAAGAAGTACTTAACATGACTCGTATTAATCTTTTGTTATCAGTACATATTGAGTATTACGATTTCTTTTTCTTTGAATCTCACTCTGTTGCCCCAGGCTTGAGTGCTGTGGCATCACAGTTCTCAGCAACCATAAACTCCTGGGCTGAAGCAATCCTCTTTCCTCAGCCTCCCGAGAACCTTGGACTATAGGTGTGCACCACCATACCTGGCTAGTTTTTTCTCTTTTTAATAGAGATGGTGTCTTGCTCTTGGTCAGCCCAATCTTGATCTCCTGAGCTCAGGCAATCCACCCACCTTGGCCCTCCAGAGTGCTAGGCGTGAGCCACTGCACCTGGCTGAAGATTACAATTTTAATTCAATTCTTTCCATTCTTAAAATGTGTACACTTTATTTTGGCACCCTTTCTACTTTTCATCTATTAGTCTCCCTTCCTATTATTATTCTGAATAATTCTTTAGAGTTATTTTCTAGTTCACTACTTCACTACTTTCTTTAGCTGTGAATAATCTGATAGAAGAATTCTTAAATTCATTTCTTGTATTTTTCATTGTTGTATTATACTTTTGTCTTCCAGAAGGTCTTTTTTAAGTCTACTATATCACGTTTTAGTTTCTGATTTCCAATTGATATTTGCAAGCTTGTTTTTTAAACTTCATTAGCATTTTATTTTGCTGTCTATAACTAATACTTCTAGTACCTTAAGTCTTTGTGGGTCTCTTTCTACAGTCTGTTTTGTCTGTTTCTAACTTATGATGTCTTATCTTTTTGTGTCTAGTATTCATTGGGTGTTATATTTGAGAACATATTTGAGAAAATAATCTTGAGATCTAGGGTAGATACCTTTCTCTAGATAGGGTTTTCATTGCTTCTGCCGTGCACCTTCTAAATGGCTCTGCTACCAGTCCGGGCCCTACATTAATCCAGGTCAGTTGAAGGCCTATTGTTCCTGGATCATCCAGAAGACTCAGTGCTAGGATACAGTTTGGTTTACTCCTACCTGACAATGTAGCCCTACAAGTTCTCAGCTTTGAAGATGGCAGGTGGTGGAATTTATTAGTTTATTAGGTTCCTTACTTTCCATGGGCCCAGAGGTTTGCTATTATCATCTTAATTCCAGGAAGCTACTAAAGGAGTGGCTTAACTTTTGGAACTGATTCCTTCTAATTGGCAGATGTCTTGTAGGCAAGAGTGGCTTGCCTGCTGATCGTGCGTTTATTTTTCTTGCCATCTGGATTTTTATTAGGTATTCCTCACCATCTTGTCAGCTCTTCACTGTTTTTAGGGAAATCATTTTTCTATTTCATTGCCTAAAACAGTGCTATGAACTTGGTGTATGCTCTATAAATATTTGTAGAATTAACATATATATTTAAGTTTTTAGTTGTCCTTCGTGGGTGAAATTAACCTGAATAATTTAGCCTTCCATTACTGGAAATCTTGCTTTTTTTCTTTTTTCTTTTTGCCCCTGGTAGAGTACTGTGGCATCATAGCTCACAGCAACCTCAAACTCTTGGGCTCAGTGATTCTCTTGCCTCAGCCGCCCAAATAGCTAGGACTATAGGCGCTCACTACAACGATCAGCTATTTTTTTATTGCAATTTGGCTGGGGCCGGGTTTGAACCCGCAACCCTCGGTATATGGGGCTGGCACCCTACTAACTGAGCCACAGGCACTGCCTGAGAAAGAAACTTTCCATAATCCCACAATCATAACACAAACTAGGTTGGTATTTTGGGGTATTTTCTTACAATAATTTTTCCCTTTTTTTCTCTTAACATTTAGTAGATTCATTACATCCGCTAGGGTGCAAAGACCCTCAAATATGAGCCATTTAATATGTATTAGTTTCCCCATTGAATATAGCTACTCAGGAGACTGAGGCAGGTCACTTAGGCTGGAAGTTTGAGGCTCTGGTGAACTAGGATTGTATCTGAAACTAGCTGCTGCACTTCAGCCTGGGCAACATGATAAGATCCTATCTCAAAACAACAACAACAACAAAAAAAAAAAAAGCTCCATAAAATAAACAAACAAAAAAACTCAAGATGGATCATAGACCTAATTGTAAGAACTAAAACTCTTAGTAAGACTGGATTTTTTAACTCTAAATGAGAATTATAGCATATGCTATAATGAATAATAGAGAGTGGTGGTATTTTAATTAATGTCGAATGGTCAGCCAGGATCATTCATTAGCTTAATGTCTTGATCTAGCATTTTATTTTTAACTTTTTGCTTTGAAATAATTTTAGACTTACGGAAGAGTTTCCAAGCTAATGCAGAGCAGTGTTTTTCAATTTTTTTTGTCTCATGACACACTTGAACCTATAGTTAAACTTCCGTGGCACACTTAAATTATGTTGATCAAAAAAAGAATTAAAAAAAGAATATATTTACTGTGCTTTAAACTTCTTTCGAAAATAATTTTATGTTTAAAAACTTTTGCAGCACACTTGAGATCCTCTCACAGCACATCAGCCATGGCACACCAGTTGAAAATTGCTGGTATAAAGAGTACCTGATTCACTTCACCTAATATTAAGATCTTGTAGGCTGGGCATGGTGGCTCACATCTATAATCCTAGCACTCTGGGAGGCCAAGGTGGGTGGATTGCCTGAGCTCATGAGTTTGAGATCACCCTAAGCCAGAGCGAGACCTCATCTCCAAAAAAACAGCTGGTTTTGGCAGGTGCCTATAGTCCTAGCTACTCAGGAGGTTGAGGCAAGAGAATCACTTAAGCCCAAGAATTTGAGGTTGCTGTGAGCTAGGACAGTATAGCACTCTACAGAGGGCAACATAGTGAGACTCTTTCTCCAAAAAAAAAAAAACAAAACAAAAAAAAAGAACAATGTCTATAAAGTACAATAAAATATGGTACTCTTGTACTAGGAAGTGAATTTTTGAAAGGATTTGAAAATCAATTACGGTGTTAATTTTGACTCATCTTTTATTTAATTATAAATTTAGCATTTTATTTATTTTGGTCATGACACAAAGTTATATTCCATAAGTTTAGATGTCAGTGGATTTGCTTTGAAAATCTGTGTTTTTTTTCCATAGGTCTTAACTTGCAGAGTCAGTTTAATCTGGAAAATGTCACTGTTTTCAATACCAATGAGCAGGAAAGCACACTGGGTCAAAAGGTGAGGCTGATGTGAAATCTTCCCACAGAACACATTTATAAGCTTATTATTGAGATAACCCACAGGAATGGGCCTCTAAGTCATCAACCATGTGAAAACCTTTATTTCCAGTTTATAGAAATACAATAGAACCTCCATAGTTGGCCACCTCCCTACATTGACTACCTTCTTAAGTCCACCTAACTTTCAGAGTGGGCATGTGTGTTTCAGTACACTAAGTCTACTGACTTATATTGGCCAGTTATAGTCCCTTGGGTGGACAGTTTACAGAGGTTCAACTATAATATGTATTCTGTGTAAAACATTCAAACAATGTTTAGAATAGAAAATATAGCTGCCCCATAATCCAAGGTGGTATATGAAGTAGCTGTACTTTTTGTACAGTAAGATATCTGTACTTTATATTTTATTAGTATTAATCATAAGGTAGATTATAGAGGAGCTGTACTTTGTTTTAAATATCCTTTGGATTTTTTACACAGAATACTTATTACTTCTATATGTAAACATTTCTGTAACTAGTCATAACATTCTCTAAGCATGCTTTTTGTGTATGTATACAAACATATGTTGTTTTTTCCAAAAATTAGGTCATATAATAATACTGTTCTGAAATTCACTTTTTTCTTTTAACTGATGTATTTCTGCATTAGTACATTGACATTTGTCTCAGTTTTTTTGTGGCTTATGATAACTCTTCAAATGGATACATGTCTCTGTCAGTGGACATTTGGATAGTTTGTAATAGTGAAAAACTGTTAACAGTGATGCAGTGAATAGTAGTATATTATCATTGCTAAATTATGCAAGTGTCTCCTTAGGACAAATTCTGATAAGTAAAATTGCTAGGTGAAAATATAGACATATTTCAAATTTTGATAACTATTGCCCAGTAACTTCTTTAAAACATTGTACCTATTTACACTGCCATAAGTAGCACATGGAGAATGCCTGCCCACTTTCCCATAGCCTCACACCACATTGGGAATTATTAATATTTTAAAATCTATGCTTAATTGAGTGGCGCCTGTGGCTCAGTGGGTAGGGCACCAGCCCCATATACAAAGGGTGGCAGGTTCAAACCCGGCCCCGGCCAAACTGCAACAAAAAAATAGTCGGGCGTTGTGGTGGGCGCCTGTAGTCACAGCTACTCTCTGGAGGCTGAGGCATGAGAATCATCTAAGCCCAGGAGTTGGAGCTTGCTATGAACTGTGACATCACAGCACTCTACCGAGGGCAATAAAGTAAGACTCTGTCTCTTAAAAAAAAAACAAAAACTTTGCTTAATTGATGCACATATTTATTCCTTAAAAATAGGTCTTTTTTGTTTTAATTTACATTGTTTTGATTATTATTGAAGCTGAGGAACTTAATATATGTTGATTGGAATATATTTCTCTTCTGTGACTTGCCTGTTCATGTCATTTGTCCATTTTACTATTGAATTCTCTTTTCTTAGAAAAAATTATGTCTTTATTATAAGGAAAGTACATAGCAAAACAGAGCAGTAAGGGAAGAAGATAGGGAGGAGAAAATGTATTCACCAAACTAGCTGCCCCAACATAGCTTCCTGCTATAGAGGAGGATGATTCTTGCCCCTAGCAGAACTGGCCAAGAGCCCCATTTTTCAATCTCTTTTCGTCCTAGAAATTTGAGAAAGGTTGTATAGTTCTCAGGCTATCAAGATATAGAAGAAGTATGGAGAAGAAGGGAAGGGTATTACAGGCCCAGTTCCAGTGCTTTCCCCGTGCTTGTGGAACTGTCCCAGCCCCATCCCTCAGTATTTGTTGACACCAAAGACACAGACCCCACCCCGTGGAATTGGGCAGCTTGGGCAGCAGTACACTGAGCAGTGAGGCTGTGTTGATGAGGAAGTGAGCAGCAGCATACCTGGTGTAGAAGCCGGCCAGGAGGGAGAGCGCAATAGGAGACATGCTGAGGGACTCGCGGGAAGACATAAACCGGAGCCCGGAGTCCATCTGCTCCCAGTGTGTCAGGAGCTGAGCCTTTCCTTGGTCAGGGGTCTCAAAAGGTGTCCCTTTCACCGTGTGTAGGACGATGTTGGTCGGGGTCCAGACAACAGGAATGCTGAGTAGAACCACATACGCCAAGATGATGTCGGCCAGCAAGATGCCCCAGCTATTTGTCACTTGAGTGTTGGGGTTTACTTCACTGTGTGCCCCCCACATTCACCCTATTGCCAGCTTCAGAAGCCTGTCTGGCTCTAGCTTCCACGTCTGTGGTCTCCAGGAAGTAGCTCCTCCTGAATTCTCTTTGTTATTGTATGTATTTCCAAAACATTTAGCCACAGACCCTTTATTCCCGGAGAGAATCTATTGCCCATGTTTTGAGAAATACTGGTTTAAAACTTTCTGTTGTCTTCACAACTGTATTATGTCATTGTCATAGGGCTCTTGCGTTCCTGGAACCCTGTCATGTAGAATTCCAGTTACCATAAAGATTAACTAGAGGTCTAGAGAATAGACACTGTGACTAGACTTCCCTAGTAATGGTTGTCTAAGATTGTGTGAATGGTCTGTTATTCCAGCATTTATCTTCTGCCTGATGATTGCTTCGTGATAAGCTATACTTTTTTTTTCAATTTAGCACACTGAGGATAGAGAAGAAGGAATGGATGTAGAAGAAGGGGAAATGGGAGACGATGAAGCTCCAACAACTTGGTGAGTTTTCACAGCTTATCCCTTAATGATTCATCAAGTATCCTCTCTGGTATGAGGATATAGACGAGGAGGAAGGAAACTATGCATATAGATTTCTTTTGTTTGTAACTTGCACATGTATTACTTAAAATAATAAATCCTAAAATCACTAACGGGCTATACCTGCTGGTTCCTAAATTACATGCAGATGGTTCATTGTTTACACAGCCTACCTTATGCATATTCCCAGCATTTGAAAAGCTAACCACAGGCAACCTTAGAAGTTCCTCCTCATCCCTTCCCTTAAATTTGTGGTGACCTCGTGTGTGTGTGTGTGTGTGTGTGTGTGTGTGTGTGTGTGTGTGTGTGTGTGTGTACTGGGCTGACTTTTAATGAAGTAGAAAGGATAAGAAACCTCCTTTCCAGGCTGGTGCAGTGACTCATACCTGTAATCCTAGCACTCTGGAAGGTCATGAGGGGGGTGGATCACCTAAGCTCACAAGTTTGAGACCAGCCAGAGCTAGACCAAGACCCTGTCTCTAAAAAAAAAACCAGGCTTTATGGTGGGCACCTGTAGTCCCAGCTACTTGGGAGGCTAAGGCAAGAGAATCACTTGAGCCCAAGATTCTGAAGTTGCTGTGAACTATGATGCCACAGCACTCTACCAGGGGCAACCCTCCCCCTCCCAAAAAAAAAAAATTTTTTTTCCTAACCCTCCTTTCTTTTCCCCCTTCTCTCCTTCCTTGTTCTCTCTCTCTCTTTTTTTTTTTCCTGGAGACAGGGTCTTGCTGGCTCCCAGGCTAGAGTACAGTGGCACATCATATCTCACCGTAACTTTGATCTCCTGAGTTCAAGTATCCTCCTACCTCAGCCTCTGGAATATCATGTGTCACCACACTCTGCTGATTTTTTAATTTTTTGTAGAGACATCCTCTTGATGTGTTGCCCAGACTGGTCTAGAACTCTTGGTCTCAAGCAATCCTCCCACTTTGGCCTTCCAAAGTGTTGGGATTGTGGGCATGAATGACCAAGCCCAGCCCCTCCTTACTCTTAATGTTGTTTCTTATCCTCTATAGCCCTGTGCTTTCTGTCAAAATACAGTAATTCCTCACTTAACATTGTCTGTAAGCTCTTGGAAACTGTAACTTTAAATGAAACGACATCCAACAAAACCAATTTAACATAGTCTGAGTCAGCAGTTTTCAACCTGTGGGTCATGATTGTATTGAAGGGTTGCGACATTAGGAAGGTTGAGAACCACTGGTAATTGATAGAAACAGGAGTTAAGTTCCTATGGCTTATTTCTGATCACAAAAACATCACCAAACTTCTAAATAAAAACTAAAATACTTAACAACATTAACCATTGAAATAAATGTGAGTTAGACATATATTTTAAAAAGATTAATAAAAGCATGGCTGGGTGCAGTAGTTCATGACTGTTATCCCAGTGCTTTGGGAGCCCAATGCAAGAGATCACTTGAGGTCAGGAGTCTAGACCAGCCTGGGAATTATAGCAAAACCCTGTCTTTACAAAAAATTCAAAGAATTAACCAGATGTCGTGGCATACATCTGAAGTCCTAGCTACTTGGAGGCTGAGGTGGGGATCATTTGAGCCCAGGAATTTGGGGGTACAATGAGCTGTGTTCATGTCACTGCATTCTAGTCTAGGTGACAGAGTGAGACCCTGTCTCCCCCCCCCAAAAAAAATTACAAGATTAATAAACACAATTATTTACCCAGTTGTTTCACAAATATTCCCACCCTTACTCATTCTGGGACCATTTAGACATTGAGATGTGCAGTTAATCTAATGTGCACATCTTTGGGATGTGGGAAGGAACTGGGGTACCCAGAGAATACCCACACAGACATACAGAGGACATACAAACCCCACATAGATGGTGGCCCCAGCCAGCAATTGATTTTTTTCTTGTCAACAAAAGAGATGATGTTGAAGGAAACCAAGACCTGCCATAATTTCTTTCTAGTTCTAGTTAGAAGCAATGAAGAAGAGAAAAGGGAAATTATTACGGAAAAATTTCTGTCACCAGCAAGATTCCATGTGTCTGAAATGATGACAGTTATAATCATCATTTGTGATTGAAAGAATTTCCATTATTACTGTCAGATGAAGAGAGGATTGCTATGACCAAATAGTGAAATGTATGCTTGACATCCAGACTTCAAATTCAAACACACATTAGAAGAAGCATTAGAAAGTTTAACCCCATATTTCCTAGTCCTATGACCTTGAGCATATTACTTAACCTTCCTTCCTACAACTCAGTTTCAACATTTTTCAAATGTAGTGATGTTACTTTCCCTCTATAGTTGTTGAGAGGATTAAATAAGGTGATGATCAGAAAGGGTCAAATAGTAAGGCACTTAATAGTTGTTATTACAGCTCGGCGCCAGCCACATACACCTGAGCTGGCGGGTTCAAATCCAGCCCGGGCCTGCCAAACAATAACGGCTGCAACCAAAAAGTAGCCGGGTGTTGTGGCAGGTGCCTATAGTCCCAGCTACTTGGGAGGCTGAGGCAGGAAAATCGCTTAAGCCCAGGAGTTGGAGGTTGCTGTGAGCTGTGATGCCACAGCACTCTACCCAGAGAGACAGCTTGAGGCTCTGTCTCAAAAAAAAAAAAAAAAAATAGTTGTTTGTTTGTTATTGGTACTGGTAAATGTAAAGCACTTAGCACATTGTCTGTTCATTGTCCAGTAACTATTATTATATAGCCGTAGTTATTTTTCTAGAGACTTAATTGTTCACGTCCATTTTTTTTTAGAGTCTTGCCCGAGCAACATAAGGGCAAGTAGGTTCTAAGACAGAAGTCACCTGTAATGTAAATAGTGTCCTCCTCAAGACACTTTGCCCAATGCAGTTTTGTCTATTTAAACTCTGTGAAGCCTGTATAGACAATTCAGCCCAAGAAGGAAAAGAGAGAGGAATAGTCTTACTGATTATAGATGTAAACTAGTCCCAGCTGTAAGAAAATCACTTAAACAAGACCAGCATTTATTTGCCTTTGTTGAAATCGCTGTTTTGGAATGGAGGAAGAAAAGCCTATGGGTAATTACTTTGTGAGCAACAGTCTTAGGCACTGTAATTTACAAAGCAGAATACATGTACCCACAATCTGAAGTCAATTTCAGACTTGGCTCAAATACATCAGTAAAAACTTTTGCATTAAAAAAAAAATCCAATGTGTAAGGATCTATAAAATAATTCAACATTTAAAAAAATATATCAGGTTTTAAATAGTATTCTAGTTAAAATAGTTCAAAGACGTTCTAATTGAGGTAGTAACTTATGCTTCTAATTTGTTGTTATTTGCAAAAACAATAAATAGTTACATTTGCTTTGTGTGGATAAATAGAAAATCCGAAAGTTTCTGTGGAATGGTGAAGAAGGCAGGCAAATTTCAGTGGGTTAAAGAATGAATAGAAGGTGATTAAATGGTGATGGATTACAGACAACTTCGAAGATGTTTTATTTAACCATGAAGGAAAAGAAAGCATCTTCTGGAGGGTAACATAACTATCAAGGAAAAGGATTTTTTTTTTTTTTTTTTTCAGATTAATATAAAGGTACAAATGATTAGGTTACATTGTTTGTGTTTGTTAGGTAAAGTCCAAGTTGTAGTTGAGCCCTTCACCCAGGAGGTGTGCTATATACCCCTGTGTTGTAGCCTTTAGGTGAGAGCACGCCAAGCCCCCTCCACCACCCCTTGAATTTAATTGTGTTTTTCTCTTGTGTGGGCATGTAGTTGTTCATCTGCTGGTTTCATATTAGTATGGAGTACATTGGATACTTGCTTTTCCATTCTTGTGATACTTTACTTAGGAGAATGTTCTCCAAATCCATCCAGATAAATACAAAAGAAATAAAGTCTCCCTCTCTCTTTATAGCTGAATAGTATTCCATGGTCTATACATACACCATAGTTTTATCTATCCATTTGTGTGTAGATGGGCGCTTGAGTTGTTTCCACATCTTGGCAATGGTAAATTGAGCTGTGATAAACATTATAGTGCAAATGTTGTTATGGTAAAATGATTTTTTTCCTTCTGGGTAGATATCTAGTAATAAGATTGCAGGATCAAATGGAAGGCCTATCTTTAGCCCTTTGGAAATTCTCCATACTTCTTAACAAAGAGGCTGTTTTAATTTGCAACTCCATCAATGGTGTGCAAGCATTTCCTTGTCTCCACACACCAGCATTTGCAGGAAGAGATGTTTGAAAATAACAGTGTTTAATTCTGAATAACAATGTGTCCCAAACTCGGGAGCTCCATCAGAATAGATGAGGAGGATGTATGAGAGTCTTTGAGTTTCCTAAAATTGTTTATAGAAATGTATGTCAGTATTTATGATTGTATACTTTTCTGAGGAAAGATACCATAACTTTCATCAGTTTCTGAAAGGGTTTGTGACTCAAGAAAAGTTAAAAACATTTAGATATTTGAAAAAGAATTCAAATAATGTATATATTATATAAAAATATAATATTATATTTAATATAACATTTATTTTACTAGCTCCATTCCAATTGATTACAACCTATATCGAAAATTCTGGTCACTTCAGGATTACTTTAGGAACCCTGTGCAGTGCTATGAGAAGATTTCGTGGAAAACTTTTCTTAAGGTGAGTTAGCAATCACACTCTATCAAAAGCCCAGTGTTTTATAACTAATAGCATAGCTAAAATTTAACTCATGTCCATCATGCTTTACACTGTATAATTCTCCTTTTAACATTTTTACATTTATTTCATGATATATGGAAGCTAAATTATAAGTAAATATTTAAACCACTGATTTTGTATAGTAGCTTAAAAGTGACATGAAGATTTAAAAGTTAGTGATTACAGCCTTGAGTTTTTTTATATAGTAATATTTTTAAATATATACCTATATACTTGAGTATATACGGTAAGTGTTGCCAATTTAAATTGATAATTTTTGCAGAATACATTCTATCTTTGCACAAAATTATTTCAGCTATCCTGTTAAAATAGGGATCCTCAGACTATAACCTTGAGCAAATCCAACCTATTGCTTTATTATTTACTAAGATACAAACATGACCATTCATTTAGCTGTAGCTGTTTTTGTGCTATTATGTTATTCCTGAATAGCTGCAACTGAGACTCTGTGGGACACAGAGCCTAAAATATCTATTATCTGGTCCTTTACAGAAAAAATGCTCTAACTACTATCTTAGAAGAATTCATTCTCTTTATTTTTCTGTCCTTTCCTGATGTGGTCAAAATCCAAGATAAATAGGTAGCTCTTAAAGTAACGTGGGTGCATATTCTGTGTTATTTTTAATAGTCTTTATTTTATAGGCAGTTTTTTGTGGGTAGGGGATACCATCCAAATTCAGATTAACTGTTAAGTGTGAAATCAGCTGAAATTATCTTCCAGCTGGACAGAGTTTGGCAACATTGTTTTATTTGGTCACAGTCTTTAAGAAATACTTGAAAATTTTCACAGCTGGTTAAACTGTTGATTCACTGGTAAATTTCTTTATGTTCTCAAAGCATTTCTTTCTCTACCTCTTACAGTCATATTTATTTAGGAATAGAAAATTTATTCCTATTTTTACAATACCATGAAATTTCATACAAAAATTGATTTTACCTCCCATTTTGCTATCATAATTTTCCTTGTTTAATGTATGTATTTGATTTACTGGGAGTAAATGCTAGATATTTTGATATAGAATGCTAATAAATTTTTGAGCAACATTGTCAAGTAAAACTAATACTTTTATTTTGCAGTATTCTGAGGAAGTTTTGGCTGTTTTTAAAAGTTATAAATTAGATGATACTCAGGCCTCAAGAAAAAAGATGGAAGAACTGAAAACAGGAGGAGAGCATGTATATTTTGCAAAATTTTTAACAAGTGAAAAGGTAGACATCTTTCTTTTTCACTAAGCATAGTAAGAAATGACTTTATTTTATTGCTACTTAGCTGATTGCCATTTTCAGGAAAGTTGAATAGAAATGTTTTTTACTTTACTTTTGGTTAAAGCTAGAGTCCCATTTCTTCCTTGCACAAGTACAACTAATTTGATTTCAGAGGTGAAAGAGGTTGTTCTACATTAAGTCTGTTTTGTAGGTGTATTTTAAAACAAATGCAGTTTCATTACTCTGAAGTTTTAAAACTTCAACTTAGGATTTAATTTGCATTTATGAAAATAATATTTTGCTATTTATCACTTAGGTACAAATATGATACTAAAAGTTCCCTGTTAATTTTGTTTATGCATTTTTAAGAAGTAAATTTTGTTCAACTAGAATGGTTACAGGATTGTGTAAATTTTCTAGTCCAGATGCCACATTGAGTTTGTCTCAACTCACTCCCTTTGCTCCAAAAACATAGCAACGGCAGATAAAATATAAAAAGAGAAAACCAAAAGAGAAAGCTGGGCTTCCAGAAACAAGATAAATATCTTCGTGGACCAGAAATGCCAAGAAGTGGGCAAAACTGAAGCGTTGGCCTGCTGGTCTCTATCCGAAGCAAGTGGCACTCAGGAGTTTGGCCATAAGTAACAGACCAAATGTGTTTCATGTGGGACAAGGGGCCAGAGCCAGATTCACTGCTTGAAGCCAGGGACTCGGGTGGAACATTACCCACTTTTGAAAAGAAACTAAAATTAAAAATATACATATTGCCAATCTTCTGCCAAGGTCTATGGTTTTAAAGGAAGTTGTGGGCCTAGGGATAAAACAAAGACACAGCTTTGCATCCATTTGCTCAGTGACTAGGTATGTGATAAACCACTATGCTCACAAAACAGCTAGAAAGTCATCATAAGATTTTTTCCAGATTTGGGCCCAGGGTTGCTAACAGAACAAATGCAAAGGTGGTAGATAGGGAAGGGTGCGCACAGACAGGTGAAGAAGGGGAAGAAGACAAATATCCTCAAAGAAAAGGCTCCCATTTAAAACTCTTTCATAAATTAAAATTTCTAAAATCCATAAAGAAAATCTAATAGATCACCAGCAAAACCAACTATTGGGATATACATACATTTTTTCCAGATGAGATACACAGCATGGCCAACACTTATTATGTTTTGGATACTCAAAAAGATAATTGATGAGATCACATCCATTGAACAAGAGCAAAAAATCATGAAACAGAAGCAGGCAAAAAGAAAATAGGACTATTGATTATGACAACTAACTGGGAGTCTTGGAAATGAAAAATAATAATCTGAAACCAAAGCATAGCACACAGAATTAGCTATAGATTGGACATAGATGAAAGAACTAATGAAGTGAAGACAATGATAAGAACTTCACCCAGAATGTAGCATGAAGAGACAATTGTCTTTTTTTTTTTTAAGTGAAGGAGCAATTAAGAGCCCTGGAGCATAGAGCAAGCATATCTAACATCGTCTAACAGGATTTCCCAAGAACAAAATGGGGAGAATGATAGAGAAACTGTATTGCAGAGAATTGAAAGAAGTTCCAAATCCTCAGCTTAAAAGTGTGCTACAACCACCATGCAGAAGAAAGAAAGATACCTCCATACTTCAGTGCATCATGCTGCAAATCTGGGGATACAAATAATAATGAAATATTATTGGATAAAAATAATAAATATACTGTGACGGAACAACTATTTGACTATTAGCAGATTTCTAACAGATATCAAACATCAATATCAGAAGACAGTGGAGAAATACTAAAGTGCTGAGGAAAAAAAAAAAGACCTTTCAATCTAGAATTTCATGCCCTGCTAAATGTACTCAAGGCTGAAAGACATTTTTATTCAAAGACTGTGAAAACTTATCACTCAAAGACCCTCACTTTGAAAAAAACTACTAATGGATATTCTTCAGGAAGAAGGAAATTGAACCCATAAGAAAGGAGTGGGATACAGAAAGGAGTGGTGAGCACAAAAATTGAAGAATATGGTTAGTAAATTTACTATTAATGATAAAAGCAAAAAAGTCCTAACAAGCAATTTAAAAAATTTTTTTAATTGAACAAATTTTTATTAGTGGGACTTAACTAACTAGATGACAGCAATTATGAGAGGGAAAGGCAGAGATGTTTAATGACTTGACTTCCTAGCCGGGCGCCGTGGCTCACACTTATAATCCCAGCACTTGGAAGGCTGAGGCAGGTGGATTGCCTGAGCTCACAAGTTTGAAACCAGACTGAGCAAGAGTGAGACCCTGGCTCTAAAAAGTAGCTGGGATTGGCTTGAATCCAAGAGTTGTTAGGTTGCTGTGAGCTAAGCCAGCACAGTGCTCTACTGAGGGTGACCAAGTGAGACTCTGTCTCAAAAAAAAAAGTGAATCAACTTCCTATATTGTTCAGGGTTAAGAAAGGAATGCTGAGTAACTATAGAGTTTTTATGCAAATTAAAAGAGTAACTACCAAAAGAAAACTAACCTCTTGCTCTCAAACAGCAAAGAGATCAAAAAGGGAGGCAGGGAGGAACCTAAGCTATTTTTTAATAAATCCCAAAGATAGGCTCAGCACCTGTAGCTCAAGTGGCTAGGGCACCAGGCACATACACTGGAGCTCTCGGGTTCGAATCCAGCCCCAGCCCACCAAACAACAATGACAACTACAACCAAAAAATACCTGGGCATTGTGGCGGGCGCCTATACTCCCAGCTACTTTGGGAGGCTGAGGCAAGAGAATCACTTAAGCCCAAGAGTTTGAAGTGCTGTGAGCTGTGACGCCACATCGCTCTACCAAGGGTGACAGCTTGAGACAAGACTCTGTCTCAAAAAAAAAACAAAAAACCCAAAGATAGCAGGAGAGAGGGGAAAAGGAGCAAAAAGAAAGGAAGAAATAAGTCCGAATACATTAGTAATAATAAATATAAATTGATTTAATTTACCTAATTAGACATTATCAACTTGGATTTATAAAATTCCAGCTATATTTGTTAATTTAAATGCAACAAACATAAACTCTTTAGTTGAATAAACAATTGAAAATTATGCCCTGTGTGGAGGAGGGAAAGACAATGCCAGAGTTGTTCTCTTTGCTTAACAACCTTTCCAAAGACACATACCTTTCAGAAAGCTGAAACTTTATTACATCAACTTTATTAATATTACCAAGGTAAATAGTTTATAAAATAAAACAATCAGTACAGAGTTGTGTTATGGGTCACATTTCTTGGGACATTTCAGCTTTCTGAATGTCTTAAAATATTTCTTTTTGTACAAATAACATTTCTAAGGCCATTTTAATAATAGAAAACATCAGGATGAGATCTTTTCAGAGAAATCTCCATATTGGAGTGTGAGAGTGATGCTTTGTGTTATTCTCCATGTACTTTATCAGACCTGGCTTTCTAATGGTGCTGCTGCTTCTGCATCTTGTGAACCTACTTTTACCAGCAGTTATATGTGCTTGATATAGGATATGTTTATTTCTAAATATTATCCTACAAGGATTAAGCACTGGGATTCCATCAGTTAATGCCATGAGGAAGGTAAAAGCAGCCTTGAGAAGCTTAAAACTTAAGAGTGTGAAACAGAAAAAGCACAGAGATTGTACCAAAGAGAGTATAAGGCATGTAGTGTTTTGCATTTTTACTTCCCTTCTTTGTTGTCTCTTAAGCAACAACTTTATCATAAACTTAGAGCCCTTTTTGTACATTCTTCGTATGTTTCTGATGTATTTCCAGTGTTTACTACATAATATCCAAGTGAAAATATTTGTGGTGTTTTACATAATAGCGTCAAAATTATGCAGCATTTTTTTTTATAAGCTTTACTGCTCCCCTGAGAAAGAAGCCTTCCAGTATCTCTATACCTTAAAATACCTTACATGGTATCTCAATCCCAGGGTTCCCCACAAAAAAGCCATCTAGATACATGCCAATTTATAGTCTAATGTTACTTTGAACTTTCTTTTGATGTAGATTTGATAAATCATGGAAAAACTTTATTTTTGAGAGATATAGGTGCCTTATTTCTTGCCAGTAAGAAGTAGCTAAAGTGAAATCTAAAGCTATGATTATTTGGAGCATAATTCTATAGCCTATCATTTCACTGGAGAGCAGGTTTAAGAAGTGGTCTACATGGTTAGATCTTTCATCACTGTAGGAGAGCCTGAGACTCCAGGTAGTGACATTATTCCTACCTGGAAGCACTGTGTTTTACTGACAGATTTGGACTTTTCCTTAGGGAAAGTTAGGAGATGGTGCATGACAAGGATAAAATTTTATGGTTAGAGACAGGCCAGTCTTGGGGTAACTACATGTAGGCATGAATTCCACAAATAAAATAGGTATCTTTGTAAGTTATTGTACCTTCTTGCTTAAAAGTTTTCCCTAGAAACAAAGGGGCATTATAATTTTCAAGGGCCACTTTTTGGTGCTGTATAGAATATGATTGTAAACAATAATTTCCCAACAATATAGTTCCCTTTGTGGCATAGCAAATAACCCAGGGATATCATTTGCTATACGTACTACTGAAATGTGTGTGTGTGTACACACAGAGAGTGCCCGAAAATAAGTACATGCATTTTTAAAAAGGAAAAAACTATTAAAATTCTAATACTCAAGTCACCTTTGACTTCTGCAATTACAAGAGATACAAGATGCAATATACAAAGTAGCAAATGTCGTAAGTATACATTGAGTATTACAGTTTTTCCCTTTCTTAAAAAAAGTATACTTTTTTTGGCACCATCTTTGTGTGTATTTGCACTTTTTTATTTTTATTTTTTCAGACAGAGTCTTGCTCTGTTGCCCAGGCTAGAATGCAGGGATGTAATCATAGTTTACTGCAACCTCAAACTTTTGAGCTTGAGTGATCCTCTTGCCTCAGCCTCCCAACTAGCTGGGACTATAGCCACACACCATCAGGCCTGTCTAAATTTCCTTCTTTTTGTAGAGATAGGGTCTTGTGCTTGCTTAGGCTAGTCTTGATTCTTCCCACCTCAGCCTACCAATGTGCTAGGATTACAGGCATGAGCCACTGCACCTGAACTTCTGTTGTTTTTTTTTTAATGGGTAGAGAAGTACCTTTAAGGATAGTCCAAAGTCATACTGAGAAATTTTAAGAGAGAATTTCACCTCTAATTGTCCAACTTACCATACCCAGTAAAGGCACTGGGGATTCCTCCCTCAGTTCTGTATAGCATGTAAAAGTAAAGCCAACATGAAAAAACACTTCAGTACTATGAGTTTTAAACGTGGTTAAAGAAATGTGTTTTTTTATCCTTTGAGTTCTCAGAGATAGAGCCAGCCCTCCAGGTAGTTATAGGATTCTACTATGAACTTCACTGCAGGTTGTTACCATGGTCTGAAAGTTAAATAGAAAGTAGATCATTGGTCCATGTGCCCAGGGAGAAAAAGAAAATAATTAAATAGTAAAAATCTGTTAAATGAGTGAGGCTGATATTTTCTTATAAATCCAAGGTAGATGGCCTTTTACTTACTTAAAGCCGTATTAGCAGTCCTCACTAAGATTAGAGTGATTGTTTTCCATTGATGAATCTTGATTTAAAGATGTAAATCAGTTATCAGGCTTTAAGTCTTGACACCTTCATCTGAGTCAGCTGCCAACTGGTAGGGCTTCTCACAGCTGTGATTAGAATATGATTCTTGCTTTGTAAAAAAATCGAATGCAGTGTCATTTATACATTTATAGTACATTGATGTGCTTTGTGTGGCCACTGGGGAGTAACAGAAACCTTTTTAGCCTCCTGTTAATACTACGTACTTCATGAGGGAAAGGACCATAGCTGCCGATTACTCTGCATCTCCTTGTCATACAAGATGTAGGCGATCTTTTCAGCCATTTTAGTTGAATTATGTACAAACTCTAGGCTTAGTTTCTTTTTCGGAATTCCATTTTGATGTTTGCTGAATCCTAGTTCTGAGGGCAGTAAAGGCATCGAATCATTAGGGCTTTACAGACTTTGCTATTTCAAGTGTTTCACTGGCAGTTTTATCAGTCTTGGCATGTGGTTATGCTTTCTACCCATCCTGAAAAGGTAAATAAAATAAAACTCTTTCACCCTTGGTGTATGTGCCTAGCACTGTAACCACTGTACTATGGACGCCAAGCCATACGATTGAAATTTTTTAATATAAATCAAATTGACTTGAAATGGTCCTCAAGGCAGAAGGCACGAGTCAAGTTACCCTCTTTCTTTGGATACTTTGTACTCTGTGGCCCTAACAAAAGAACACTTCTGTAACTATTGTTGAGCATATTAGAAAATTTAGAGTATACTCATGATTCCTATTTTTAGAATTAACTCTGCAGTAAGCCATGGTTATAAAAGCAAGGTAAGAAAGTTTTTGATCCTACCAAGTAGCAGCCATCTCAGAGAGACTGAAGACAATCAGTATGCTGACATCACCCTGCCAAAGTAGCCTCTGAATTTGGAGCCTAAATTTGGAGGACAGTCTGAAAGGCTTCACGGACATGACTGGTCATTTGGTGCAAGAAAGTTGAAAGTGAAGATAGACTAATAAGTGGCCCAACCTTGTTGTTAGCCAAAGCAATAGAAATTAGTAATAGCTACAGCAGAAGGACTGTTAAGAGTTTCCGGTCCTATAGAAAGGAAATCTCTCACCATTTTTACAATAGTATGTGGACATAACAAAGTCATTGCTTATAAATGTTTACAGACTTTGGAAAAGAAAATGGTCTCTGATGAGGGCAGTAACTACTGACTCTGAATATACTAGTACTATATTAAGACAATGATTTATTTCATTGTCTTAATTTAAATAATATAAAGAACAAACATGTTTATATATGATCAAAGATACTTAGGTTAAAAACACTTATAAATCATACAGAGGGTAGGTACTTACATTTTTTCTGTGTCTGAGTTTTAATGTTTTGGGAAATTTCTTTAGGATCACAGATTTTTAAAACTTTATCAGGTAGCATAGGAATATTGATTTAGGCCAGGCGCAGTGGCTCATGCCTATAATCCTAGCACTCTGGGAGGCTTAGGTGGGTGGATTCCCTGAGCTCACAGGTTTAAGACCATCCTGAGCCAGAGTAAGACCCCCATCTCTAAAAATAGCCAAGCATTGTGGCGGGCACCTGAAGTCCCAGCTACGTGGGAGGCTGAGACAAGAGAATTGCATGAGCCTAAGAGCTTGTGGTTGCTGTGAGCTGTGACACCATGTCTTTCTACCGAGGGCGACAAAGTGAAACTCTTGTCTCAAAAGAAAAAAATATTGATTTAGTTGTTCACCCATATTTATATTTCAGTAATTCTGAGTATTAATTAACAACACATTAACCTCATAACTTAAAGTAGTTCCATTTAATTTAGTCTTTTGTAAGCAGAAGTCTTACATTGATTACAGTTTTTTATACTCTGGTTAAATCGAAGAGGCATAAAGGCATCTTTTAAACCTAAAACCTTAAAACCGCACATTAAACAAAGAGTTTATATTTCACATATATCTCACATTAATTAGGGGTATTAAGGAAAAAGGGATCAAATTTAAATTTTTGGTATTTATTTTACTGAGGTATTATAGTCCTCTTATAAAAAATGATGTGCCACATAACTTTTCAATGACACACCCCCTTATACAATTATGTTCTCTTAAGATTATAATATTGTATTTTTTACTGTACCTTTTCTATGTTTAGCTACACAAATACTTACCATTGTTTTACAGTTGCCCAGAGTATTGTAACATGCTATGCCAGTGTGTGGCCTGGGAGCTGTAGGCTGTACATCTAGGTCTGTGGAAGTAGACTCTGATGTTCACACAGTGACACAATTGCCTGAATAACTGTATTAGTACGGAGAGTTTCTTAAAATCTTTTAATTTGTGACTATTATCTTTCAGTTACCTTTCTGCTTTTGCCTTTCATTTTATTTGGCCTATATGTATATAGTAATGGTATAAAGTATACCTCGGAATCTTAACCACTAAATATATGTAGCGGTTACCACAGTAGAGGGAGGGAAAGGAGTAGGACTAGGGAGATTATAGATGGAGCTTTAGCAGTTTCTTTAATTTATTTCTTTAACAATTGTGGAACAAGTGAAAATGCTAGGATTTTTGCTGTTAACTTGGTACAAGTATATGAATGTTGTATTACTTATCTATACCTTTTTGAAATTTGAAATTTTGCATAATTTAAAAATGAAAAATAATTTTTTTTCATTGCTATTATGGTATTTTCTTAAATTTCACATTATTATGCGGGTATAGATAGGTTACATTGTTTATGTTTGTTAGGTAAAGTCCAAGTGGTAGCTGAGCCTTTTATCCAGGAGGTATGCCATATACCCTTACATCGTACCAGTCTCCCTTCCTCCTCCCTTCTCCCTTTCCCTCTTTGCCCCTAAAAATTTAAAACTTTAAAACTTTAGGCCAGCCAGGCATTGTGGCAGGCACCTGTAGTCCCAGCTACTTGGGAGGCGGAGGCAAGAGAATCGCTTGAGCCCAGGAGTTGGAGGTTGCTGTGGGCTGTGATGCTACAGCACTCTACCCAGAGTGACAGCTTGAGGCTCTGTCTCAAAAAAAAAAAAAAAAAACTTTAGGCCAGGCACCATGGCTCACACCTGTAATCCTAGCACTCTGGGAAGCTGAGGCAGGTGGATTGCCTGAGCTCACGGGTTTGAGACCAGACTGAGACTTGGTCTCTAAAATTAGCTAGGCGTTGTGACAGGCGCTTATAGTCCCAGCTGCTTGGGAGGCTGAGGCAAGAGAATTGTTTAAGCTCAAGGGTCTGAGGTTGCTCTGGCCTCCACTCAAGGTGAGAAAGTGAGACTCTGTCTCAAAAATTAAAAAATAAATATTTAAAAATTTGATCTCAGCTCATATGTGAATGACAATAGTTGGTGAGATTTTACTTAATGAGAATGTTCTGAATATTTTGTTTTCTAGCACAGATTTTTAAAAAGTATTTTGTTAAATTAATAGAAGTGGAAGAGTTTTACTTCAATTTTATCAGGATTGTTGTTTAATGTAAAATTGAGTGACAGAAGGCGCATAGGATTAATAAAAAAAAATAGCCTGAGTCTTTTCAGGAGTTCACAACTCCACACCTGGCTTATTGAACCATGTACTTAAGGTTCTTCATGTGGGCCAGTCTCTTGGCTGGCTCAGTGTCTTTCTTCCTGAGCTAAGATGTGCAGTAAAAGCTAAGGAGAACAGCTGGGTGCAGTGGTGTGTGCCTGTAGTCTTAGGAGGCTGAAGCAGGAGCACCGCTTGAGCCCAGGAGTGGCTGGGCAGCATGCATGGATGAGACCCCCATCCCTAGTTAAATAAAGGTAAGGACAATAAAAGGCCCTTTGTTAAGACACAAAGAAATTTACAAAGAAATGTGTCATCCATGAGATGATTGATGTAAATGGTGTAATTTTAAAAATAAAGAAAAATGTCTGGGTGCAGTGTGGCTTACGCTTATAATCCTAGTACTCTGGGAGGCCAAGGCAGGTGGATTGCCTGAGCTCAGGAGTTCAAGACCAGCCTGAGCAAAAACTAGACCCCATCTCTAAAAATAGCCCCAGAGGCTAAAGCAAGAGGATCACTTGAGCCCAAGAGTTGAGGTTGCTGTGAGCTGTGACACCACAGTACTCTACTCAGGACAACAAAGTTAGACTCTGTTTAAATAAATAAATAATAACAATGGAACTAAAAAGTATATATTAGGAAAGGGTACAATTAAGTATGAGTTTAAAAAATTTTTTGGTAGAGATAGATCCCTGGTTGGTCTTAAGCTCCTGGGCTCAAATGATTCTCCCACCTCAGCCTCCCAAAGTGCTGGGATTACAATCATGAGCCACCATACCCTGTCAAGTCCTGTTTTTAATCTGTTTCTATCAAGAAAAATTTTTCATCTTCTAACATTAAAAAAATAAAATGTGGTAAAGGGGATCTAAAGACCAAGAAAGGTGAAGAATTAGTAAACATTGCCTAGCCCTTTGGTTTATCTCTTCAAGCCAGAAGTTCACTTCTCTACTCCAGACTTACTGAAGTGTGACTTAGCTTCTTGGAAGGGACCGGTCTCTTGCTTGGCTCCAGGTCTGTGTGACTGTCTTCCTTTCCTCCTCCTGCTTAAGTCTTCCTTCCCACTTACTTGACACCTGTAGGTTTCTTCCTGTTTATAGTTTAGATATTGTTCTCTCCGGTTGCTCAGATGGTGGACCCTCTCCTTCAATTAGCCAACTCAGGAGAAGAACCGGGTTTGTGGGGAAAATTGATGAGTTTTATTGTGTTCATGAAATTTGATCAAGTGTCAGTTGAACGTTCAAGACATGTTGAGTACACAAGTCTGGAGATTAGGAGTGAAGTCTAGGTTAGAGTGTAGATTTGGGAGTTAACCAGCTTGTTCATGGTAATTAAAGCTGTATGGTATATGAGATAAGCTAAGGAGGAGAGTGTAGGTGGGGAAGAAAAGAAAGTACTGAGCTGACTTCTGAAGAAAACCAGGAAGGGAGGAGAGGAGAGGAAGCCTGAAGAGTAACCAGTAAGGTTAGAGAAAAACTGGAAAACTCTGATCTCGTGGAAGCCAAGCATATCAAGTCAGATGAAGACTATGAAAAGAGTGTTCATGGGATTTAATAAGTCTTGGTGATCTTGGTAAAAATGCTTTCAGTAAATTGGTGAACAAAAAGCCAAATTATAGTAGGATGTGGGATGAATTAGAAACAGTTCATGTAGCCACTTCTTTCAACAAGCTTTGTTGTTAGAGGTAAGAGGAGGATGTGGGATGCCTTTGAGAGGGAAAGGATAGGATGTAAGTGCAGCGAGCAGAGTAGTTAATTGATGGGACTCAGTCATTAGGGATATTTGTTGTGACAGAGGAAATGAGGGGAAAAAGTGGGTGCATGTGCACATTAGGGGGCCAAGAAATTAAATGATGTCCAATCTAATGAAGTTTTCTCCTGATTGTAGGCAGAGGTCATTCAATGTTTATTATATTCCAAACAAGAAGCGGTACAGTTAATCAAAGTATGCACCTAAACTATTGACACAGTTTTGCCATCTTAACGGTAGCTCATTTATGCCAGCAGCGCAGAAGCCTGGAGACCAAGTGGCTATGAAATCATGAAAGGCATTTTCCAGCTTGTTGAGAATTGAATATTTTCCTTGCAAGTAGTCCAAACCCCGAAAGAAGTTGTAGTTCGTTGGCACGAGGTCAGGTGAATACAGTAGATGACAGAGATGACAAAATTTGCAAGTCCAGCTTCTGTAGTTTAAGCAGCATTGTTAACATGACATGTTCTCTTACAAGAGGATTGGCCTGTCTCTGTCAACCAGTCTTGGCTGCTTCATTGCAAACGTCCTCCTCACTGTGTCCAGCCGGTTGCAGGAGACATCCACTGTAAGTGGTTGACCAGGTTTAATGAAGCTGTGGTGGATGATACCAGCACTGGACCACCAAACGGACCATTAGCTTTTTTGATAAATATTCAGTTTTGGACTGTGTTTCAGCATTTAACCATTATGCTGAACACTTGTGATTATCCAAATTAATCCATTTTTCATCACACTTAACAACATGGTGTAGAAATGGTTCACTTTTATGTCTTGACAGCAAAGAAAGGCAAACTTCGAGACAATTTCTCTTCTGATGCTCATTTCATTTCTGTGGAACCCATCTATCCAACTTCTTTACCTTGCCGATTTGTTTCAAATGGCCCAATATTGTTGGAATAGTAATGTCAGACCTTGCTTCTAATTCATGCATAGGTTGAGATGGATTTGCTTGTTTGGGGGTTTTTTGTACATTCTAGATCTTTACATCAGTACCTATAAATACCCATAATATGACTCTTGGTTTACAAAACCTAAAAATACTTACTATTTGGCCCTTTAGCAAAAAAAATTGCTAACCCCTTATCTGGACTAAACTAGGATTGCAGTATAAACAAGATGAGACTAATAGACGTGAAATAGACAGTTCAAAGGACTTACCATCTCCAGAGTACATTGGGAGCAAGTGAGTGAGACACCTAGGTGGTGGTGAGATTGGATTGTGAGTTAAAAGATTTTGGAGCAGGGACAGCTGAGACTTATCACGCAGTAGAAGGCAGCCAAAGCAGTAGGTTTGTGACTGTTGGTGGAGTTGAGTCGAGGAACTGAGAGCCTGAGTGGAGACGGTCAAGTTGCCAGGAGTAGGAATAAAGAAAGACTAACGGCCTATCATTCACATTGCCAATTTGGGATGAGATAGTTAAAATGATAAATAACAGAATCAAATATTCAGTTCTTAAAGATGATGGAAACCTGACTGGAAGGCTGTTCATACTTAATCACAGGGCTTGTTAAAGAAGAAACAGCAGCATGGAAGAGGTTGCTAGTGAATGAAAGGCTCATGGGTGTTGCCTGCGCTCGCCGATGGAACCATGCTTCAGGAAGCAGGGCCACTGGGACTTGGGACAGCACACTGAACAATCACGAGGGCTTTCAGCTGTCTTGCTGGCGATTCATGGAGAAAGAAATGGCTTCACTTTGTTGCAGTAGTTCTTGAAGACAAGAACGCGCATGAGCTTGGATGTAGACTTCAGCTTTCCTTAAGTGCTCTGTGGACATAATCAGACTTTCCTTCATCACCAGAGCCCATTCTTACCGTATAAACGGCGAGACGGCAGGGTTGTTGAAGAAGAGCTTCCTCATCAGTGACCTTCAAGTCCTTTCTGATCGACATTCTGTGATCAGTGAAGTAGGATGCAGTTTTCTCTATATGCCCATTGAATTTACAGATGATTCTTCACCTCCATGGCTGTCTTGGACGTTACTGAGTACCACCTCTGTGCAGGCACTTTGTAGAGCTACCCAAATGGAGTGATGGCCCTTGATAATGTGCTGTTTATCCATAAGAACCTTGCCTTTAACCATTATTTCTTTATACGTGGGAAAGTGGCAGTCATACTTTTTTATTTTTTTAATTTAGAGATAGGGTTTTGCTGTGTTGCCCAAGGTGGTCTTGACCTCTTGCACATAAGCTTAATGATTTTTTTGAGATGAGGTCTCACTGTGTTTCTGGGCTGGTCTCAATCTCCTGGGTGTAAATGATCCTCCAGCCTCAGTCTTCCAAGTGTCAGGGGCTATAAACGCATGCCATGGTGCCCTGCTTACATTTCTGCCTTATTTTATCCTAATGTCAGGATCATAGGCAGAACATTGTTGTCCACCAACATGAATATCTTCATGGCATAAATGGTCAAGAAATCTAAAGGAAGTCTTTGCTGCTCTGAGTGTAGGCTTATGCAGTAATGCCTCACAGGCAGTGAGCTCTCAACAAATGTAGTAGCCTAAATTGTACCTGTTGGAAAAACTTGATTTTAATGTGTTATTTCTTTGTGTGTGTGCTTGCTTTTTGAGTAGTTGATGGATTTACAGCTGAGTGACAGTAACTTTCGTCGACACATCCTGTTGCAGTATCTCATTTTATTCCAGTATCTCAAGGGGCAAGTCAAATTCAAAAGGTAAGTTAATGTGGGTAGTAAGCGATTTATAAACAGCAGCAGAAAAGGACTTGTCATATTTGTCTTACGTATTGGGTTTGTTATATGTATTAGTGTAACTTCCTTAAAGTACTTCTATTGCAGTAGACATAGCTAATTGGGGGCTTTTAGGTATTAGAATATTTGTTTTAAGAAAAAGGCTTTTGGCTCGGTGCCTGTGGCTCAAGCAGCAAAGGCACCAGCTACATACACCTGAGCTGGCGGGTTTGAATCCAGCCCGGGCCTACCAAACAACTATGACGGCTGCAACCAAAAAATAGCCAGGTGCTGTGGCGGGCGCCTGTAGTCCCAGCTACTTGGGAGGCGGAGGCAGGAGACTCACTTAAGCCCAGGAGTTAGAGGTTGTTGTGAGCTGTGATGCCACGGCATTCTACCCAGGGCAACAGCTTGAGGCTCTGTCTCACAAAAAAAAACAAAAAAGAAAGAAAAAGGCTTTTAACTGTCAGTGTGAATCTTTCCTGCTGAACTCCAGGGTCTCCTGGGTGTTCTCATTTTTATTGGTGGGTGGAGGCCTCCACTCCAGACTTTCATTATTCCCTTCTCACCTCAGTCAGACCTTCTCCAAAGCTGATTTGCAAACTAAGCCAAACCTCTCATAAAGTATGGAGCTGGTAGGACATTCGAAGTAAAAGATGCAAAGGAAATCATGAAGCAAATAGGAGTTCCAGTTCTTTGGGATTTTATAAAACCTCATCACAATCTCTACTACCTGTCTAAGTCATCTGGGGCGGAACATTTCCTCTTGGCCCTCTTCATAATTGAAGTAAAGCCCATCACCACTTGACAATATTTTTGTTAAATATGCAAAGCAATGTGGTATCAGTGGTGTGAGTAACATGACTTTACTACTGGCTCGGTTTGAATCCCAGTGTCCTTGCTGCCTCAGTGTTGTAGCCCTTTTAAATTTGTGATGGGTAGTAGCATGTGGTAAACACTCAAAACATGTTATTTCTTATACTTCTAACTATTTTAGAGTGTGGGTCTGGCTTTGAATACAAGCTTTGTGGCCTTGGGAAAATCATTGACTCACTATAGTTTCTGTTGAATCTGTGTGTGTAGTTACAAGAGTTCAATGAATAATGCATGTTAAGTGCTCAGATCCTAGCACAGGGGAGTCCATCATAACTTAGTGGGTGGCTATCAAGCACAAGTTCATGGTGAAAGCTCAGTTAATTGTAGCTGTTAACAATTTAAGTTTGCCTACATACAACCTTTTTTGAGGTTTTGGTTTTTTCACTGCATTTTTAAAGGAATGGAGCATGCCATTCTGAATGTGCATCATATATAGGAATGCATGGGTCACTACAAAAAAGTTTTGAGACAGACTGGGTTGTGGTCCATCATCTTACTTCCAAGAAACATGATCGGCAGCATCCTTTCTGATTCATCCGTGCAAGTTTCAACTTGCTCAGCTTATTGGTGTAGCTGGAAGGGTTTCATTTGTTTCTGTCTGCACAGATTTTACATCTGTTGATTTTTGTGTATCTTAAAATGTTTACAGTGACACACGTATGACAATATTATCTCAAGAGATTTTCATCTCACCTTAAACTTATTTTAGGAAATATTTACTGCTGTATAGTTTGAAATCTGATCAAGTAACTGAATGTTTTGTTCTCCCACATACCTTTCTGTCTCCAGTTGGAACCCTCTTATCTTGAGAATGAAGTATAAGAATTTTCTCATACACTTCTCATTTATATATATTCTTAACTTGGTAATTTTGGACATTATAGTATGCTAAACTATGTTACACACCTTGTGTTTCTTATACTTTTAAATTGAATATACATTGTTGTAACTCAAACATGTTTTCATTGCTTTGTTCCCTAGTTCAAACTATGTTTTAACTGACGAACAGTCACTTTGGATTGAAGATACCACAAAATCAGTGTATCAAGTAAGTTCAACATGCAACAAACCCATGATTGAAAAATGGAAATTTAGAATTCTCTTTGTTTCAGCCCCAAATAGGAAAATAAGGATAAAGTTAAGCTCAGGTACAAGACCACAAACACTTCCTTGGTTCTCTGCCTACAAACCACTCCTATGATGCAGAAAGTTGTTGAAAGCTTAGTATATTCTTTCTAATCACAGCTACTATCTGAAAACCCCCCTGATGGAGAAAGATTTTCAAAGATGGTAGAGGTATGTGTCTTATATTCACAGTCTTGTTAGGAATAAATAGAAATTCAGAGGATTCCATTATGCAAATATAATTGTTGTTTTTCTCAGCATATATTAAACACTGAAGAAAACTGGAACTCATGGAAAAATGAAGGCTGCCCAAGTTTTGTGAAAGAAAGGTAAATTTATATACAACACAAGAAATATAAGAAAGACATTTCAAATATAGTTTGATGTGATTGTATCATTTGCAGATGTGTATACCTATACTTTGTATATAATGGGCTCCCTTGTATAGTGCACACCCATGATTTTAGCCCAAACTTTGGGTAAAACACCCCTCAAGATAGTGGCCAGCTCTCAGTGGAAAAGACACATCTGGGTAGGGTTAAGGCTTCCTTGGAGTACATGCAGATTGCACTATCCTCCCATAGCCATGCGCTCTGTGAAGTCTGTTCCTGCCCTCTCTTTCAGGAACCCTTTCCTCTCTACTACATCAGGGGTCACGGCCGAGATGCCCATGTGCATAGCTGGCAGGGCAGGAGCTTCTGAAGTCTCTTGGCCCACAAACAGCTAGGTGGGTCCCTGGGGCCTGGTCACACTGTCTGTTCCCCCTACATGGCTGGGTCTCAGACCTCAGCCTTTGCCCCACACAGCTACGGCCTGACTCACCAGCCCTGCCCCAGGGCTGATGACATCATTCAGTGGAGGCTGCTCAGCCCACAGCCAGAAGATCCTGTGTACTCCTGGACTGGAACCTCATACACCCAGCAGGCCCAGGCACAAGGGCACAGTGGCCTGGGAGGTCTACTGGGCTGTCCTGTTCCCAAGCCTTACTACCCATATAAAACTCATCTTTATTTTTCTCTCAAAAATTGAGGCAAAAAGTGCACATTGTACACAGCAAACTATGATATAATACATATTTCATATAAAAAGTGTAAGTTGAGAGCTGGATACAGTGGCTTACATCTATAATTCTAGCACTCTGGGAGGCCGAGGCAGGTGGATTGCTTGAGCTTAGGAGTTCAAGACCAGCCTGAGCAAGAGTGAGATCCCATCACTACTAAAAAACACGTCTGAGCCTTGTAGTGGGAGGCTGAGGCAAGAGAGTCACTTGATCCCAGAGTTTGAGGTTGCCGTGAGCTATAATGCCCTGGCACTCTACTCAGGGTACGGAATGAGACTGTGTCCCCCCCTAAATATATATATCTAAGTTGAACTCTGTAAGAGTACAACCACTTTGATTACTTCTATTTGTACTTTTTACCTCAAAATTCTTATAAGGTCCCAGAAAAAATATATTAATTATTTTTTAAAATGCTGTACATCTACTTGTACTTCATCCTGTTAATGGGGCATTTTTATCATATCTGAAGAGTGTTTTATCATAACTTGAAGCTTTTGTATTCAGGAAGAAAATAATAACTAAATTTTCTGTTACATTAAACATTTTTCTATTTTTGCTATTTGTAATTCCAAAAATAGCTTATGTTTTGTTCACTGCAGAGCATCAGATACTAAGCCTACAAGAGTCGTACGGAAGAGAACAGCACCTGAGGACTTCTTAGGGAAAGGACCCAGCAAAAAACTTCTGATGGGAAAGTAGGTGAACTTGTCTTCGTATGTGGGATGTTCCTAGTTACTTTTATATTTTAAAGGTGTTACTGTAAGAACTATCCAGTTTATTATATACAACTATAATGTGAATTTGTGTTTGGCACATACATAGACACTAAGCACACCACACCCTTCAGTCTGTACTACCCATTATGTAGTTTCATGCAACTCGGTAAACCTTCATTTTGTCTCCAGCTTTAAAAATCCTGGCTCTGGGACATGCTGTTTTTCCTATTTCATAGACAATAGCATTGCTATTTAGGTTGAAGCAGCTAACTTCTAGTTGCCATAAGGTACCACAATTCTTAAGTTCTGCTACTATCCAGTGAAATATTGTTTCATATTCTGCTTGAATGTTTATAGAAAAAGCTAATGATTATGTGATTATCATTCATTATCATGATTAATGATTATGATTATCATATCATTATGGTTATTCTCATATAGAAATTGTGTTAAGTACCCAAGATTATGAAGGGTAAAAGTAAAACTCATACTGTCATCAGCCCCAAATCCGCTGTTTGCATTGTATTGTTTTTCTGTTTAGGTTTAAGGCACATGAGAACTGTGTTTATAAACAGTGTATTTACTTTTGTCTATTTTGTAGTGAGGAGTTAACAAGGCTTTGGAATCTCTGTCCTGACAATATGGAAGCCTGTAAATCAGAGACAAGGCAAGTTGAAAAATTTTCAAATGAAGTATTACTTTTCCCAAATATTAAGTAAAATAGATCCTTTTCTAACCTATCAGTAGATTTTAAAAGAATTTAAAAGTTTATTGTGGTTGAACTTTAGGCCTAGCAGAATATGGCTTCCCACCATAAAACACCTAGAAATGTGATGAGATAAATTTAAAAATCATAAGAAAATATTTACAAATGAAACTACAAACCAGACGAGTAAGCCTATAAATTGATGGGGTTACATGTAGTTGGGGGGCAGTGCAGATGATTCTCAGGGGTATTTTTGTTTTTTGTTGTTGTTGTTGTTGCTGTTGTTTTTGAGACAAAGTCTCACTCTATTGCCCAGGCTGGAGTGCTGTGTCTTCAGTCTAGCTCACAGCAACCTTAAACTCCTGGATTCAAGTGATCCTTCTGCCTCAGCCTCCCGAGTAGCTGGGACTATAGGCGCCTGCCACTATATCTAGGTAATATTTTCTATTTTTAGTAGAGATGGGGTGTTGCTCTTGCTCAAGCTAGTCTCAAACTCCTGAGCTCAAGCAATCCTTCCACCGTGGCCCAGAGTGCTAGGATTATAGATAGGTGTGAGCCCCTGAACCTGGCTGATTCCCAGTTTTGAGAACCAAGGAACTTGAGTTTTTATAGTCACAAAAGAATAGAAGGTAAGGTCTTAGGCCTGGATAAATTTGTGAGGGAGCTTTCCTGAATAAAGCTGAAATTGTTTAAGCATTGTATGTACTGTCTATAAAAGAAGGGGGGCCTGCACTGACACAGAAAATAAGGAAGCTCGTTTATTTCTACTGAGGTGTAGGTGCAAAGGAAAAGTATTCCCTAAGAAATTAAAACAAGTCTGCTCTCATGCAGTCTTGCAGATTAAATTTATACTACCAGCATTATAAAGGAACCCTCAATCTAATACAGCGAATGACAAAGTCCCAGGCTGGTGATAAAAATATCTATCTGGAGATCACACCTTCAACCCAAAGTACACAAGTTTCCCTTAGATAAAAATCCAAAGATAATTTTACTGTCCAAACTTAGAAAACATTCAAGGAAACAAATCCACGTAAGAGTCAGCAGATAAAACAAGCTACCAAAGTTAGCCACTTTGGATAATAAAATTATCGCATAAAATAACTATATTTCAGGAAGTTAAAGGCAAAATAAGGAATTGAAAACTAAAGAAAGAAACATGACACTATCAGAAGGGTCCAGGCAAATTTGAAAAAATAATACTTCTAGAAATGAGAAATATAGTCATTGAAATTATAAAATAGGTAAGTTAAATAGCAAACTAGATATGGTTACGGTAATAATTAATGAGTTAATTAATGATTAAGAGATCACCCAAAAATAATACAGAAGGATGAAGAGTTAGAAAGTATTCCTTAAGACCAATGGAATGAAGAGGTGCAGTAAACATGGAACGGCAGAAGCTGACAACAGAGAATGGGAATGAGGGGATAGGGATGACGACAGAGGATTGGTACAGAGTCCTGGTTCAACAAGTGGCATAGGCCTTAACAAGGATAAGCAAATAAAGCCGTATCTCTGTAAATGAAATTAAAGGCACCAGAGAGGAAAACAGCCCACAAAAGAGCAAAGTGAAACTAACAACCAACATGAAGGACAAGACAGCCATCAGAAATGGTGGGATGAGGGCGGTGCCTGTGGCTCAAAGGGTTAGGGCACTGGCCCCATATGGCGGAGGTAGTGGGTTCAAACCCAGCCCTGGCCAAAAACTGCAAAAAAAAGAGTCCAGAAATGGTGGGATGAAAGTTTCAAAATGTTGAGTGATAGTATTAAGTCAGAGTTCTATAACAAGTCAGACAGTGTGGTCATTGGAGTGATTGAGAAATAGTAATTTTCAGACTAAAATTGTGAGAAACTATAATCAACAGTCCCCTAGTAGAAAAGCTGTCACAGAAGGAAACTGAACCCAGTATAAAGGAGGAAGTTGCAAGAAAAATTGGTAAACATGAACAATTCTTAAGTCTTATTAAGAATTCACTGTGGGCGAAGCCTGTGGCTCAGTGAGTAGGGCGCCGGTGCCATATACCAAGGGTGGTGGGTTAGAACCCAACCCCAGCCAAACTATAACAACAACAACAAAAAAGAATTCACTGTATATGGCCAGGCACAGTGGCTCACACCTGTAATCCTAGCACTTGGGAGGCCAAGGTGGGTGGATCGCCTGAGCTCACAGGTTTGAGACCAGCCTGAGCCAGAGCAAAACCCTGTCTCTAACAAATAGCCAGTGCGCTTTATGGCAGGTGCCTGTACTCCCAGCTACTAAGGAGGCTGAGACAAGAGAATCAGTTAAGCCCAAGAGTTTGAGGTTGCTGTGAGCTGTGATTCTACAGCACTCTACTGAGGGCGACAAAATAAAACTCTGTCTCTCAAAAACTAAAAAAGAATTCACTGTATAAAATAGTATTAACTATTTATGAGGAATTCTTTTAAAGGTAGAACTAACATAATTGCTAAAAGCAACATGTAAGACAGGAAGGGGTGGTGAGAATTAGAGAGTGCTGTGGATAAAGGTAGAGATAAAGACTAGCTGGGCTTAAGTCAGGCAGGCTTGTTGAGTATGTCAAAGAAATAGAATACTAATTTTTAAATGAATTGAGGGATAAAAAGGTAAATGTAGAAAATTCAAGTAAACAAATAGGAGAAGAGAAAACACAGAAGAAGAAACAAGTAACAGCATAAAACAATACAGTTTAAGTATATAATAGATGTAAAAGGACTTTCGGCTCAGAGACAGAAATTGGCATTATATGTATGTATTTTAAAAGTTCATCTATATGTTATTTACAAGAAACACATCTACACTGAAACCAACAAGATAAAAATTAGGCACAGCTATACCGGGCATTGTGGTGGGCACCTGTAGTCCCAGCTACTTGGGAGGCTGAGGCAAGAGAATCACTTGAGCCCATGAGTTGGAGGTTGCTGTGAGCTGTGATGCCACTGCCCTATACCCAGGGCGACAGCTTGAGACTCCGTCTCAAAAAAACTAAAATAGGCATAGATATATTAGTATCAGACAGAAAAGTCTTAAAAGGGAAAAGCATCATTAAAAATAAAGGCAATCATTATGTAAAAAGTATCAGAAACATACGGCATTTTAAGCCTTATTTCCTGAGAACGTAGTCTCAGAAATTTGACAGAAGTAGAAACTGACTGATCTTGTAGAAGAATTTTGATATTCCTTTCTCAGTATTTAATAAATCTAGGAGGGAAAAAAAAACTGAAATACATTCACAATTTTGTTAGATAATTACAGGTTTGGTTTTACAGAAACCACAAATTTATGTGAATTATACATGAATAATAAAAACTTATAAAAGTACTTAAAAATTTTTTAAACACACTTCTGCATAACCCTTGAATCAAAGAAGAAATCATAATGAAAGTTAGAAAACAGATGATAATTAGAAATTAGAAAACATAATAATGAAAGTACTACATGGTCAGACCTTGAGAATCTTAGTAGAACAAAGAAGGGACTTACAGCCTTAATTCTTTATATATAAAAATATATATATATATATTTTATTCTTTTTATATATATATATAAATATATATATATATATTTTTTTTTTTTTTTTTTTTTTTTTTTTTTTTAAATAAAATATAGGGCTAGGCACCCATTGCACAGTGGTTATGGCATCAGCCACATACACAAAGTCTGGAGGGTTTGAACCCAGCCCGGGCCAGCTAAACAACAGTGACAACCGCAGCAAAAAATAGGTGGACATTGTGGTAGGTGCCTGTAGTCCCAGCTACTTGGGAGGTTGGGGCAAAAGAATCACTTGAGACCAAGAGTTTGAGTTTGTAGTGAGCTGTGACACCATGGCACTCTACCGAGGGCAACAAAGTGAAACCCTTTCTCAAAAAAAACCTACATCGGGCAATTTCATAGCCAAGACATTCAGTAATTTTAAAGTACTAAGGTCTTTTAAGAACCGTAGATATGGGAGGCTGAGGCCAGAGGAATACAATACCTTGAGCCAAGAGTTCTTTGTTGTTTTTTTTTGAGACAGTCTCATTATGTCGTCCTCAGTAAAGTACTGTGGTGTCACAGCTCACAGCAACCTCAAACTCTTGGGTGTAAGTGATTCTCTTGCCTAAGCCTCGTGAGTAGCTAGGACTACAGGCGCCCGCCACAACGTCTGGCTGTTTTTCGGTTGCAGTTGTCATTGTTTAGCTGGCTGGGCCAGGCTCAAACCAGCCAGCCTAGGTGTATGTGGCCGGTGCCCTAGTCACTGAGCTATGCTGAGCCAAACTGAGAGTCTGAGTTTGCTGTAAGCTGTGAGGCCATGACACTTCACTAAGGGTGACAAAGTAAGACTCTTAAAAAAAGAATTATGGATAAAAATAATTTCCTGGCATTCCTGGTGGGAATCTAAATGTTAACAGCCACTATAAAAAATAATTTGGCAATGTAAAAGGTGGTTATACTCTAAGACCCAGCCTCTCCACTCCTAGGAATATTGATATAAAAATAGTGTTTTTAAAACTTCAGGTTGAGAATCATTGGTGGTTTATGAAGTCTGTGTAATTTCAGCCAGCATTTTTTCAGTAAACTTTTGTGAAATCTTAGCTTCTATAATGTGCAATTATTTGCATATATGTATCGGGTTACAATAGAAAAAAAATTTTTTTTTCTGGGTGAAGTGCCATCGCATCATCATCACTCAAAGCAACCTCAAACTCTGGGACTCAAGTGATCCTCTTGCCAAGTAGCTGGGACTATAGGTGCCTGCCACAACACCTGGCTAATTTTTCAACTTTTAGCTGAGAAGGGATCTTACTCTTGCTCAGGCTGGTCTGGATTCCTGAGCTCAAGCATTCCACACACCTTGGCCTCCCAGAGTGTTGGGATTATAGGCACAAGCCATTGCGCCCAGCCAGAAAATGAATCTCTTATTGTGGGTTGCAGTGGAAATTAGAAGTTTGTGGTGCCTAAAGAAATTGGTTCATGCTGGTTTGCAGCACAGCTAAAGAGACCCAGGATGGGGAAGAGACGTTGCGGCGGGGCAGGAAGGCTGGGCCTGCAGAAGCCAATGAGCTGGCATGTGGGGCAGCCAGCATGGTGCCCTGGAGGTAGTCACAGAGGTGGCATCAGAGGACGGGACAGTGGTCACCATCAAGCAGGTGCTCGTCAACCCACAGCCCTCTGGACGGCCCCTGCCTGAGGATGAAGACAGTCCTGAGGAAGCCAGCGGTCCTGTGGTGGAGCTGAGCCCACACTCCAGCGCCATGCTGGCAGTTGAAGCATGGGGTGCTGTATGTCTACGGGGGCATGTTTGAGGCAGGACATCACCAGGTCACCCTCAGCGACTTGTACTGCCTCGACCTGCACAAGACGGAGGAGTGGAAGGCTTTGGTGGAGATGGACCCAGACACTCAGGAATGGCTAGAGGAGACAGACTCTGGTGACGACAGTGACCAGGCCGAGAGTGGGGAGGAGGACAGCTCAGAGGACAGCAGCACTGAGGATGGAGGAGTACCTAGCAGCAGCGCCGGCAAGCAGTTTGCTGACTACTTGCTCTGGACGGAGGCACACTGGGTGAAGCTGGCCTGGGACAGCATGGGGCCCTACGCACAGGAGCAGGAGGTGCTGAGAGCAGCCCAGGCCACGATGAAGGCTTTGTTTCTTAGAAGACCCTGTGCAAGGCTGTGTGGGGTGTTGAGTGCAGCCGATGCCCTCGGCTTGTGGTGTCTAAATAAATCAGACTTGAAAGAAAAAAAATAAATAAAAAAAGAAAGAAATTGGTTCATCCTCAAGGGTACAGGTATAAGAATGTTTGTTTACATTGTGAGAGCAAAAAGTAAGAAAACAGGCTGGGTGCCCGTAGCTCAGTGGTTAGGATGCACCAGGGATGGTAGGTTTGAATCTGGCCAGGGCCTGCTAAATAAATAAACAAAAAATAGCTGGGCGTTGTGGCAGATGCCTGTAGTCCCAGCTACTTAGGAGGCTGAGGCAAGAGAATCTCTTAAGCCCAAGAGTTTGAGGTTGCTATGAGCTGTGATGATACAACCCTATACCATTCTAAACATAGAGAGAATCTGTTTCAAAAAGTAGGAACACAACCAAAAAATCTGAGTCGGGTATGTGTAACTTGTTACATGTTCATAAAATGGAATACTATATATATTTTTTATAAACATTATAAAATAAATGGATGAAAACCACTGTACCACATGGGCATACTTCAGAAAATCAAATTGCACAATGATACAGGCAGGATTCTACTAATATTAATAGAAAGTTTGAGAAGGGCTAGGCACAGTGACTCACATGTGTAATCCTAGCACTCTGGGAGGCCTAGGAGGGATGATCACTTGAGCTCCGAAGTTTGAGAGCAGTCTGACCCTGTCTCTACTAAAAATAGAAAAAATTAGCCAGGCATCATGGTGGGCACCTATAGCCCCAGCTACTCAAGAGGCTGAGGCAAGAGGATCACTTGAGCTCAGGAGTTTGAGGTTGCTGTGAGCTGTGACAATGCCAGGGCAGGAGTAACATCCGTCTTAAAAAAAACAAAAGTTTGATAAGTTTCAAAACAATATACTCTTGGGGGCTTTTTTAATTTTGTTGGGAGTTTTTCTTGTTGTTTTTAAGACACAGGGAATTCTGGATAACCGGTACCTCTAGGAAGAGGGGAGAAAGGAGAATGAATTGAGGAGGAATACACAGGGAGCCTTGGTTGTATTTGTAGTGTTTTTAAAAATCTGAAGCAAACATGGTAAAAGCTTGGGAGGTAAATACAAACAGGTTACATTAGTCCTGATTGCTTAAAATCTATAATAATTTACAAACTAGCAAATAGTTCCAAAACATTTGTGATGATAGCTCGGGCTGGGTTTTATTGTGAATTCTGTTTTGTCTGTGTGATGTGAAGAGTGATGATAAACTCACAAGAAACCTCACAAGCCAATAGTGTTTATTGATTAGGGAGCATGTTATTGTTATGAAATGTTAAGTCATGAGATTGAAATGCAGGCTTTCTTTAGAGAGGCCATTTTTCTAGTTGTAATCAAAGATGTCTCCTAATTTGATCCTTGGATCTCATTTCTTTATTTGGCTCTGTGAAACGAATTCAAGAAAGATGCTATTAAGAACCAACCATGCAGCTCGGCGCCTGTGGCTCAAGTGGCTAAGGTGCCAGCCACATACACCTGAGCTGGCGGGTTCCAGTCCAGCCCGGGCCCACCAAACAACAATAACAGCTGCACAAAAAAATAGCTGGGCGTTGTGGTGGGTGCCTGTAGTCCCAGCTACTTGGGAGGCAGAGGCAGGAGAATCGCTTGAGCCCAGGAGTTGGAGGTTACTGTGAGCTGTGATGCTACGGCACTTCTACCCAGGGCGACAGCTTGAGGTTCTGTGTCAAAAAAAAAAAAAAAAAGAAATTAGTTAAAAAGGCAACCATGCAAGTTGTGCCTGTGGCTCAGTGGGTGGGGCACCAGCCCCATATACCAAGGGTGGCGGGTTCAAACTGACTGTAGTCCCAGCTACCCGGGAGGCTGAGGGAAGAGAATCGCCTAAGTTGGAGGTTGCTGTGAGCTGTGTGATGCTATGGCACTCTACCGAGGGCTCTGCCTCTACAAGAAAAAAAAAAAGAACTAACCATACTACCATGGTGATAATTAAAATGTAAAAGTTGAACTCTTGAAAAATCTCATTATCGCCTAGTTTTTTTTTTTTTTGTTTGTTTGTTTTTTTGTTCAGTTAATTCTGGTTAGAAGAAAAAGGAATGGGCTTGGTGCCTGTAGCACAGTGGTTACAGTGCCAGGCACGTACTCCAAGGCAGGTTCAAACCCGGCCCAGGCCAGCTAAACAACAACAATGGCAACAAAAAACAGCTGGGTGTTGTGGCGGGCGCCTGTAGTTCCAGCTACAGGGGAGGCTGAGGCTAGACAATTGCATAAGCCCAAGAGTTTGAGGTTGCTGTGAGCTGTGCCTCCATGGCACTATACCGAGGGCAACATAATGAGACTCTGTCTCAAACACACAAAAAAGGAAGAGAAACGAATGGCGAAATAGAAATGCTGTGAAGTCCCTGGCCGCCTTCTGTGAATAGGAGCATATTCATACATCGTAATAAACAGTGGATATTACATCATATACAATATATAGCAAATACATAGTATTATGTAGTTTTAGACTACCCCTTCTTTATTGCCCTTCTTGATTTTAGATTTGTGTGTTTTACCTCCCTAAGAATCTGAGTTAAGTAATCTGTTAACTAAAGTATGGGTACCATTATTAGTAATTATTGTTAAGAACATAACATGATCCTCACTAGTAATTTTATAACACCCAGGGAATACATGCCAACTTTGGAGGAGTTCTTTGAAGAAGCCATTGAACAGGCAGACCCTGAAAACATGGTTGAAAATGAATATAAGTAAGTATTAGTTCTTATGAGCTGATTTTCATTTTCTCCAATACTTTTTCTTAGGAGTTTTGTATATGAGCTTTCCAAAGCTCATCAATGGTAACAGTTAATAATGGTAACATTTTCCTCCTAGATGAGTTTATGTTCCAAGTCTGTGTTACTACACAAGATTATTCCTACTAACAAGCATGACTTGAAATCACCCTTGTTTTAAAACATAAGAAAAAAAATCCCTCGATTCCACATCTCCCTCCAGCAAGTACCTCTCCTCACTATCTCCTTCAAAGTACGGAATCTCTAACAGCTATTAATTAGGACTCTCATTGCCTTACCTCCCATTATCTCATCAGCCCACTCCAGCTGGAGTCTTTTCTCCCCACTGAATCAGCTCTTAGCAAGGTCGCCACACCCTCTCAGCAGTATTTGCCAGGTGACCTGCCCTTGTGTGAAGCTCCACCCTCCTGCTGTTTGCCCTTCCCCTCAATGCCCCCTCCACCTCAGTCTCCTGTGCCTCATTTCTCATCCTTATCTCTCAAATGCTGGAGTACCTTCAGGACTCAGCGTCAGCTTCTTTATCTGGAACCTTCTGGTGATACCACAGAGTCTCGTGGTTTTAAATAGACATTTATAGGGTAGTGATTTAGAGGTAAAGGGACCTCCTGTCAGAACACATAGGTTCTGATCCCTATACCACTTACTGATGAGGACGACTCGGCCAAGTCACTAAGGTAGGTAAGCCCATGTCCCTTTTCTAATCTGTTAAACAGTTACAGTACCTATCCCACAGGCTACCCTGAGGATTAAATAAGATGACTGACTTTGAACCATGGATGGCACACAGGTAGCGCTCAGTAATCCTGACTAGTGTGACTAGAATTGTTAGTTACTGTGACCTCTTAAGTGGTCTGTAACTGTGGTCATTGCTCCTGCATCAGCCAGTGATCTTTATGCATAAGTCTAGTCTCCTGCTGTGAACTTCACAGTGAGGGCCTCCTCCATGGAGCTCACGTCTACCTCCCACCATACCTCCTCTTTGCTTGTTTTTCTGCTTTAACCACATGGGCCATTTCTCTTCACCTAAAAGGTCTTTCCTTCCCAGACCTGTGTGTTTACTGTTTACTTGATGAACCACTTTTCACCGAGGTCTTCCTTCCTGTGATCCTTCTCTTACTTCAGTCCCCTGGCCAGCATGCGCCTCCTCCCCCCAGCCCAAGCCCTTCTCCTCTGTTCTGGGTGCAGTTCCTAAACTGGTCTCACACATAGCTGCGTGTCAGGTGCTGTCTGCGTACTTACTTTACACCACTTTATAGTTCAGGAAACTCAGACACAGAGGGTACATCATTTACTGACATCCCAGCTGCTAGTGAAGGCAGAGCCAGGAAAATCATTCTGGCTCAAGAGGATGCACATCTGTGTGTCACCACAACCCAGGCGTCTGGCTCAAAAGTGTTGAACATAGATTATTGTTACATAGGACTGGGTAGATTTTTCTTAAAGTGACAGTTCTCTAGGATTGGTTTAAGACCTTGAATGGTATGGATCCGTGGAGAGTAAGAAAATATACTGATGGGTAATTTTGAAAATGGTTAAAAGAATCAAATTATTTCAGAGATGTGTCAGAGAAGATGGCTCTTAATTGTTTAGGCAAAACCTCATAGCAAGCCTTCACTTGGGGCAAGTCCTCAGTGTCTGGGGGCAGTTTGGTTAAATTTTCAGTGGTACCAGAACATCCCAAGCTAATTTAGGCTCATTTACAGGAGATGACCACCTGGCCTGGTGGCTCACGCATATAATCCTAGCACTCTGGGAGGCCAAGGTGATAGGATTACATGAGGTCAGGAGTTCTAGACTAGCCTGAGCAAAGTGAGACCCCGTATCTCCTAAAATTAGAAAAATTAGGCATGGTAGCACACACCTCTTGTCTTAGCTATTTGGGAGTCTGCGATAGGAAATTACTTAAGTGTAGGAGTGTAAGGTTGCTATGAGTGAGGCTGAGGTCATGGCAGCCTTGGCCTGGGTTATAGAGATTCTGCCTCTGTGGCTCAGTGAGTAGGGCGCCAGCCCCATATACCAAGGGTAGTAGGTTCGAACCTGGCCCCGGCCAAATTGCATCAACAACAAGAAAAATAGCCGGGCGTTGTGGTGGGTGCTTATAATCCCAGCTACTTGGAGGCTGAGGCAAGAGAATCGCCTAAGTCCAAGAGCTGGAGGTTGCTGTGAGCTGTGACGCCACAGCACTCTACCGAGGGCAACAAAATGAGACTCTGTCTCTAAAAAAAATAAACCAAATAAACCAGATAGCTAATCTGTGAATTAAGGGGGTAGGAGAGACTTCCAAACACTAAGAAATGGAGTTAAGCATGTGTGTTGAAGATTCTTCAAAAGCATTACCTGTTTCTGGAGTATTATCTTTAGAGTTTCTCTGAGGTTTCTACTTCTTACCCTATTATAGCCTGTTACTTCTGTGCTTCATTAGGCTCCAGTTCATGGAGTCTGTTCTTGACATCACTGCTTACTGTAGTGGCTACTAGATGTTTCTCGTTTGGTATTTGAGCCATTTTTATTCATTGAGGTTGGTAATAAGTGAATTAGAGTTATATAAAATTGAAACCCAAACATTCATTAACATGATCAAGTCAATGTTTAATTTATAAAATATTCTGAAACTCACATCTACAGATGACATTACAAGTATAGATATCAACTCACTGAACACAAGCATCTATTATGAGTTTATTTTTTTCCAGATAGATGGATGATTCCTGTTGTATAAATACAGCCTCTAGCCAGTACTGGACATACAAACTCGTTGACTTGTTAAAGTTAAATGAATGTAAACTTTTAAAATGTTTGCTGCGTATGAGCGTGCCTCTTCAGCCTGTTGGCTTCTGTGATTAGTTATGTGGTCACTCTGATGTATGTTTGTAAGTGGGCTACACACATATTTAGGAATAGGATTAGAATGAAAAGAATCGTATTTTACCTCAAGTATAGAATTTCACATGGCAGAATTATATTAAGAAGAAATATAACAGTTTTCTAGTTCTGTAAGAATGCCATCTCTCTTTTATAGGGCTGTGAACAATTCAAATTATGGTTGGAGAGCCCTGAGGCTTTTAGCACGGAGAAGCCCTCACTTCTTCCAGCCAACTAATCAGCAGTTTAAAAGTTTGCCAGAGTATCTTGAAAACATGGTAATAAAGCTAGCCAAGGAATTACCAGTAAGTAATACAGATTATTTTCATGTCTTTCAGTTGACAATGTCTTTAAAATCACTATCATTTGAACAAAGAGCTAAATTTAGAGTTTAACATGCAAAAAAAAGATTCACAAATTCCCATGTTTTAGAGGGAAAAATACATTTGTATACATAATTTAGTAACAATTTTCTATACAGCACATAATTTAACACAAACAGGACTTCGTGTAAATTATTATCCACCTTAAACTCAAGACACGAATTTTCCCTGCTTGCCATTGCATTATTACTGTCTTTATGAAAGACAGGATCTCTAATAGCAGTAGGAAACTTGGCCTTTCTATTTCTACCCTGTTCTCTTTCCTAGCACCATTTTCTAAAATGGTATTGCTACAATAATGTGTGCCTGAAAATCTGGTGTTACTCAGAAATTTTTAATGACACTGTTGCTCCTTGTGCTGTCTTTGTTAGCTGTTTGCAAATGTGCTTTCTCCCCACCTCCCTACCTGTCAGGTTGAGGGCTTCCCCTGCCCACTCCTGCAGATTAAGGCTGGCCCTTAGGACCCTTACCGGGCATTTAATGTTGGTAAAGGTCTGGAGTCCTATACTCAGAATTTCACAGCCACTCGTATCTAAACAAAAAAATCTCCAGTTGTCTTACTTCAGAGGTTGGCATTCTTTTAAACATTCTCTTTTCTCATTTTTAGCCTCCTTCTGAAGAAATAAAAACAGGTGAGGATGAAGATGAGGAAGATAATGATGCTTTACTGAAAGAACATGAAAGTAAGAATTGAATTTTTACCTATTTTACAAAGTTGGAAAAGATTGGGGTTTTTTATTGAGACGTACATTACCGTATATACTCGAGTATATACGGTATTTAATTTGGTCTACTTCTCAACTCCCATTTTATCTCAGCTGTTTCTTATAGCGAGGAATTAAACACTGCATAAAAACTGTAAAAATATTGCATAAAATGCAATAATGGTACTTTAAAAAGGAAGATACATTTGAAGGTGACCAGTACCTCTGTTAATTTATTGGGGATTATAGAGGGAGTGGTTTATTTGGGGGAATGTCTTCATAATTGTAATAGACGTAACACCTCTATTACAGCTTTGATCGTGATTGTAAGAGCAGTAAGTCAACTTATGGAGAATATAAAAAAGAATTACCTCCCTTTAAAATAAAGCTTATGAAAGTGATTAATGATCCGCTCGCCCACAGCATTTCAGGTCTACTATATACTTGTGTGTGAAGTATAAAGACATGTGCAATCATAACTTATATTGTTTTCTAGGTCCTGATGTTCGGCGAGACAAACCTGTAACAGGGGAACAGATAGAAGTGTTTGCCAACAAGCTGGGTGAACATTGGAAGATTCTGGCCCCCTATTTGGAAATGAAAGACTCAGAAATTAGGCAGATTGAGTGTGATAGTGAAGACATGAAGATGAGAGCTAAGCAGCTCCTAGTTGCCTGGCAAGATCAAGAAGGAGTACATGCAACACCCGAGAATCTGATCAGTGCACTGAATAAGTCTGGACTAAATGACCTTGCCGAAAGTCTAACTAATGACAATGAGACAAATAGTTAGCTTCTTTCTTTTCTTTTCTTTTCTTTTTTTTTTTATTAAAACTGAGATAAGATTTTGTTACCAAGCAGCATTTGATAAGAGGTCCACTGGTTTTGGTAAACAATAAACATTTTTATAACAGTTATTGTACAATTGACTGGTGCTCCAAGAACAACAACACATATTGGCTCAAGCCAGAGTTTGGGGAGGATGAGAGGTGTGGGAAAATGGCCTATTATGAAGTGACCTCAAGATCACAAATATTTTTATTAAATAAATTAAATGTAATTAGAATGAAGTTAAAGTAAGTAATATTAAGGGATACATTAATTTTCTATACCAAATTAGTTTCCTGCATGCTGTTAATAGTTAACCAGAATAACACTTCCTGAGACCACCGGGTGCTATTCTTACTTTTTCATGCTTTAAAGCAGAGGATCGGCAAATGATGGTCTGCTTGCCACAGGGTTTTGTGATTCAAATTTCATTGGCCCCTCCCAGCTCTGCTCACTCCTGCTGTCTCTGGCTCCAGATGCACTAAAACACCAAAGCTAAGTAGTCACAACAGATACTTTATAGCCTACAAAGCCTAAAAGAGAAGTTGCTTGGCCCACTGCTGCAGAAATGTTTGCCGACCCCCAACTTTAAAAGAAAACCTCATTCTTCTATCTAGCCTTACAAAATTTATTGACCTCCCAAGACTTTAAATTACCTCAGGGATTACTGTGAAGTTCCAATGTGATGTGTGTGAAAGCACCCTAGACACAGCAAGGGTCTGTAGAGTAGTGACTAAAGAGAACATCTACTTTCCTTTTCCCACATGAGCATTTCCCTTTAGGACTCTTAAGATTAGATAATCATTGTTTTTAATCCTGAACAAGGGCTACTGAATGTGTATTACGGTATAAATGTTCTTGCTTGGGCCTAACTTCACTAATTAATCAAGCTGTGGATGTAGCACAGCTCTAATGTTAAAATGGCCTCAGTGTTAGTGGCACAGCATATAAGGCACATTCTGGAACCAAGACATTTTTTGGCCTACTCTCCCTTCTTAATACCTTACACACAAGGCTGAAGTCTACTAAGTTTAAAACAACACTGGCATAAATCCCATTTCTACTTAAAAAATCTCTTTGGAATAATATTTTAGACCAAATAAGATGAAATCAAGTTTTTTATAATGACAAGGAATTACAATTTTTAAAATTCTAATACATTCCATACAAGGCTCTAGCAAATTAGAAAATTCTAATTGCTAAATTCATGTCCTCATAAAATTGCTCTAACCGAATGAGACAGTTAATAAAGAATTTGCAAAGTGGCGTACAAACATAAAGGAATCATTACAGTTCTTCCCCACTGTAGTCTGCATACCCCCACCCAACAGAGCTGCCAACAGTCAAAGTTAGATGAGGAAAATATTTACAAAGAAGTTTCCCTGAAATGCTTATTTTCTCTCGCCTAGTGTTCTCAGATTATATCATATTAGATTTGAGAGGAAAATGGCCATTATTCTCTAGGAATCTAATAGTCACCAGTGTTACATTCTGCAGAGCATTAAAGCAACCTAAGCAAAGATGAGATGTCATGATAATCCCCAAACTTTATTTCTATGAATAACGCAAAGAAAATCAAACAAGCTAAAATCCATCCTTTATCCTTTCACTAGCAATCTCTGAAACAAAGATAATTAGAATGTATTAAAATGTAAGAAACCTCTATCATATTTAAATATCTCATACACTTGGTGTTTTTCACAATTACTTTAAAATCACTAATGTTAAATTTTGAAATGGACATTAAGATTTTGAGAATTAGGAAAAACAACTAAGCCAAGGAATGAATCTGAGATAACACCACTGCATTCAGCATCCAAAGTCTATTAATTTTACAACTTTGTATTTCATTTTAAACATAATACGGGCAGGCAAAGATGGTATTTTTCAATCAATGGTTAATAGCACAGTAATATCAACCATTTGCAGAAATTATGTAGTATTAAACATATCTGAATCTTCAGCCAAGCTCCAACACTCAAAAAAACAAAAGACTTGAGGTCAAAAGCTATTAATCCCTCTTTTTTTTTTTTTAATTAAATATCCTCATTTTCTAAAAATAAACACCAAGAGCTTGTCAACATTTTTTTTTTAAGATTACTACAAAACCATTCCGAAGTTAAATGTACAGCCCCTAGTACATCAGAGAGACAATAATAAATGTATAATCAATGTGCTATGCTATTATTGATCACTATTTTAAAGTCATGAAAAGCCAGCAACAGTAAGACTGGACAAATACTTGATTGTGCCCATGTCTCCATGGGACGGACAGCAGCACTGAGTAACACAACGAGAGGAACACTTCCTTTTCCACCTTCCTGGAAAAACTTTTATTAGATAAGGCAAAGGATGGACAGCTACTGACTGGTGGTGTGAACCATGCGTGAACAACAAACAGGTAATAGGTGTGCAATAAACATCCAATTGCTGAACCTTGGACTGAAAAGTGAGAAAATTTATCACAGAAGGTAATGGTTGAAAGGCATTTCAATTCATTTTTAAATTAATGCAATAAACTTAGAAAATATCTTCTTGTCACCTTTATACAAGGCAGCAATCCCAAGATAGTTTTCTTTTATGTCATTTTCTAGGGTGAAGTGGTCTACTTCTGCCCTCTTGTTCCTTATGAGAGGAAAAATAAAACCACCTAAAATGTCATTCTTTAAACTTCTGGATTACCAAAATGATCAACAAATAGTATTTATTTCACACCTAAGCATAAATAGTTACAATGAAGATTACTGTTCACTTTCCTCTTCCATTATTTCAACTCTGCGAGGCCCATACAGTAGAACGTAAGCTATGTGCCAGTCTCCACCACCAGAGAGCCGCAAGATATCTTCGGGTGTTACAATGCTGACCTTATCATCATCAAACTTAATCCATTCATCTAAATAACGAGAAGAAAAAATTAATATTATACATGGCTATCTTCAGAGTTCTACTGGAGAACAGGTGCTGAGTGGTTTCACACCCAGCAGCACTCTGCCTACACCGTGGCTCAGGCTCCAGACCACTGCAGGGTCTTGAGGTTACAACTATTTCAATAACACTATCTGAAACATTATTTTCCTTTTCCACCTTCTTTCTCTTAAGAGGACTTTTGAAATTTTCCAGAGGCTACAGAAAGTGTGATAATATAACAGACTAAATGCAGAAACTGATAGAAGAATCCAGCTGTCTTTTAGTGGGGGCCCACGGGAAAGAAAGCCATTATGTATAAAAACGTAAATAACCATTCCTTGCTAATATTTAATGTTTTGGAAAATGCCATTTTAAAAATGTTATTTACATTAACATGCAATGTGTTCATTAATGTCATTTTTTAATTAATTAATTTGCTGGGCACGGTGGTTCACACCTGTAATTGTAGCATGCTGGGAGCCGAGGTGGGTGGATTGCCTGAGCTCACAGGTTTAAGACCAGCCTGAGCCAGAGTGAGACCTCATCTCTAAAAATAGCCGGGCATTATGGCAGGCACCTGTAGTCCCAGCTACTTGGGAGGCTGAGGCAATAGAATCACTTAAAAGCCCAAGAGTTTGAGGCTGCTGTGAGCTGTGATGCTACAGCACTCTACCAAGGGTGACAAAATGAGACTTTGTCTCAAAAAAATAATACATTTTTTTAAATTTCTCAGTTTGGATTTCTAATTAGTAAGCAAGAGATATAAGCTGGCAGCTACTTTCACAGAGCTCTATGATGCTGCTGTTGTACGGAGAAAGGTGGACAGACTGTAAGCAGTGAAGGCGAACATTTGGGGTACGCTGCAGTGTGATGCTGGAAATAAAACCTGTCTGAAGGATGTAATCCTTTGGATTGAACACCAAGTTTCCACCAAAGTGGCCAATAGCACTATTTGTTTTTAACAGTCATGCAGATACAAAAACAAAATTTGTCAACTATCAAAAAAAAGAAATTGAGAGTAACAAACCTCTCTAAGGAAAGCATCCTAAGAGGAGCTCGTTTCCCCTTGGAAGGATGCACTCATCCGTCCCTCCCGAAAGAGCCTGCTGGTCCTCCCCCACTGCCCTCCCCTCAGCTCTGGCCTGGGTTTCATCTGCCCTATGCCCTACCAGCTGCCCTATAAAGCCTTCTGGGCAGGCAGGTATTACTGAGGGTTGTGTAAGCCCAGGAGGCCACCCTGGACTCTGTCTTAAAGTATTCTTAAAAATATAACACTATTTTGGGGAGGTGCGGGGGGGAGACACAAACCTCATTAACGAAGTTCTTTGGGGCCTCAATAATTATGAAGATAAAGGGAAAGACTTCCCTAAAAGACCTCCTTTTTATGGAGACCAAAAAGCTTGAAAACAATGATATAAAATTTATAATAAATACATTTTTTAATATTTGGGAAGAAAACAGACTCTTTACCTTGTTTCCTTTTTACCCATGACACATAATGACCCGAAGAACTAGACCTTCCCTGGTGTGTTAGCACTGCTTGTAAATCATAGTATCCACAATTATTAGAGCCAATATCTAAAGAAAGATATAAATCATTAACATTAGACAATGTGCTTTCTCAAGCGAGGTAACAATCAAGAATAACTCTAAGGGCTGGTGCGGTGGCTCATGCCTGTAATCCTACCACTCTGGGTGGCTGAGGCACGTGGATTGCCTGAGCTCACGGCTTCAAGACCAGCCTGAGCCAAATCGAAACCCCATCTCTAAAAAAATAGCCAGGCGTTGTGGCAGGCGCCTGTAGTCGCAGCTACTAAGGCGGCTGAGACAAGAGAATCACTTGAGCCCAAGAGTTTGAGGTTGCTGTGAGCTGTGATGACATAACCCTCTACGGATGGTGACAAGTGACACTCTGTCTCAAAAAATAAAAAGAATAACTCACATTAGCAAAGTATTACTTCATTAGAATCCAATATTACTGTCCAATCACAATTAAGGCTTTGTGATTAATGTTTTAAGAACTATCTCATAGAATGAAAAAAGTGATTTTACTGTATGGCATGTTAAGGTAAATGATTCAAGCAGCCTGAATTAAAAAAAAAAAAAAAAAAAAAAGCTTAGTAGAAAAAAGATGTGGCAAAATAGTCGTTTTACCTTAAAAACCCCACACATACAATAACTCAGTTGAATAAAAATTTTACTTACCATCAGCAAAAGAAAAGGGTTCATACTTTACTTCTTTCTGGGGACTACTCTTTTTATCACTCTAAGAGAGAAAATAATTTTAAGTCATGATTTTGGAAATAAAATCTGTATTCTTAGTGTTCAATTTCACAAATATTTATATCTACAATGTAAAGCAAAGAGACAAATTACTAAAATGCCATAACTACAGTTTAACAATATATAATCTTATTACAGCACAGTAACAGATCCCTTGGATGTTATGACCAACTTCTGACCCTAGACCATACCAATGAATAGAGAAGTGCAGGGGTCCTCAAACTACGGCCCACGGGCCACAAGAGGCAGTGTGATTGTATTTGTTCCCAGTTTGTTTTTTTACTTCAAAATAAGATATGTAAAGTGTGCATAGGAATTTGTTCATAGCTGTTTTTTTTTTTAACTATAGTCCAGCCCTCCAACGGTCTGAGGGACAGTGAATTGGACCCCTGTTTAAAAAGTTTGAGGACCCCGAATGGTGCCCTAAGGAAGAAAAGGAAAACCCAATTCCCTGATTTTAACAAAATATTGTCTAACCTCATAGGTGAAAACAAAAAATAGCTTAAAAAAATAAAAAGTTAAATCACTGCAATTTATATTAAATCCCATAACCCCTGGCCACCTGTCAGTTCAGCCCAAATGAACCAAAATACTTATTCAGCAGACTTACTACATTAAGAGAGGCACAAATTCACTGCCTCAATTCATTTCAGTGTATAAATATGAAAAAGTTAAACTTGGCAGTGCCCATAGCTCAGTCAGCAAGGCGCCGGCCACATATACCAAGGGTGGCGGGTTCGAACCCTACCCGGTTCTGCTAAACAACAATGACAACTGCAACCAAAAACTAGCCGGGCATTGTGGCAGGCGCCTTTAGTCCCAGCTACTTGGGAGACTGAGGCAAGAGAATCGCTTAAGCCCAAGAGTTTGAGGTTGCCATGAGATGTGATGTCACAGCACTCCATCCAGGGCAAGAGCTTGAAACTCTATCTCAAACAAAGAAAAAAAAAGTTAAACTTATCTAGGTATAAGATACAAAGCTCTTAAAAACAATAATGGTAATGAAGACAATGCCAGCAGTTTGAAGATAGCTGGGAAAGCAAGAAGTCAAAGGACTCCACAACAAAAAATGGCAATCACATTAACCATACTGTTTTATGTATGTAAGATGAAACACCTAGGCTCAGTGCCCGTAACTCAGTGAGTAAGGGCACCAGCCACATATACCCAGGCTGGCGGGTTCGAGCCTGGCCTGGGGCTGCCAAACCACAATGACAACTGCAACAGAAAACTAGCCTGGCGTTGTGGTGGGCACCTGTAATCCCAGCTACTTGGAAGGCTGAGGCAAGAGAATAGCTTAAACCCAAGAGTTGGAGGTTACTGTGAGCTGTGATGTCACAGCACTTTACCAAGGGCAAATAGTGAGACTCTGTCTCAAGAAAATAAGTAAATAAATAAATAAAAATAAAATTAAAAACAGAAAAAGAGTTCTTCGGAAAGATCAGTAAAATTTACAATCCTCAAGCAAAGGGAAAAAAAGATAAAAATTACCAATATCAGGAATGAAATAAAATCGATCTCACCCTATAGACTTCTAACAACTACACACAAATAAGCTAAATGAAATGGATCAATTCTACAAAAAGCCAAACCACCAGAACAAATCCAATATGAAACAGATCCTTTCAATAGCTCTATAACCATGAAGGAAATTGAATTTATAATTTTATATCTTCTAAGAATGAAATCTCCAGACATAAACTGTTCCAAAAGATTCTACCAAATATCTAAAAAAAAAAAAAAAAAATTAACACCAATTCTATAATTCTATATAATCGCTTCCAAAAAATAAAAGAGGGGAAAATAACCTAATAAATAAATTCAGGATATAAAACCATTACATAAAAATTGGTTATATTTATATACACTAGTTATGAACATATGAAAATGAAACTAACAATGCATTTACAAAAGAATAAACTACTTTAGCAATAAATTTAAACAAAGAAGCATAAGACTTGTACACTGCCACAATACCCAGCAATTTTTTTTTTCTTTTAAAGAGACAGGGTCTCACTCTTGCTCAAGCTGGTCTCGAACTCCTGAGCTCAGACAATCCACCCACCTCAGCCTCCCAGAGTGCTAGGATTATAGGCATGAGCCACCACACCCAGCCAGAAAAACTTTTTTTATAATTAGCTGGGTGAAGTGGTATTTGCCTATATTCCAGCTACTCAGAAGGCTCAGGCAGGAAGAGCATTTAAGTTCTGGAGTTCAAGGCTGCAGTGAGCTATAAACACACTACTATACTCTAGACCCTATCTCTTTAAAAAAAAAGAAAAAAAAATTGTATATATATATATATATATATATATATATACACATACACACACACACACACACACACACACACACATTAGGAAAACAATAACACATTGAAAACACTAGATAAAATTTTACATAAAGTGCTTTCATGGGGCGGTAAAGGAGTAGGGCACCAGCCCCATATGCCCAATCCCAGCCAAAAACTGCAAAAAAAAAAAAAGTGCTTTCAGGAGATAATATAAAAGGAACACGAGCTACAGATTATAGAGGAAAAGAAATCATTAAGTCTACCATAAAGGGCTCACTCGTCGTACATAAAGCTCCTATTTCTCACGTAAAATATACCTAAACTTGAAAAGCTTGCACCAATATATGTAAGATGTGTGCACGTGCTAATTATAATATGGCTTCACCTATTTTTACTAGCAAATTAACTATGCAAAGTAACTGCTGAGCACCAAGCAAAGATTAGATATTAAGAGCATGAAGTCAGCAATAAGAACCTACTGCATCTGGCTGCTGATTCACTTTTTTATCTTCTAAATCCTTGAATTTTGATCGAAAAGAGACCATTTTCTCCTGAAGTTCTGGTGTACACAGTTCATACACATCCAACATAAGAGGAAATTTAACATCCTATGTGCAAACCAAAAAGAAGAAATATGTATAAACACACTTATTGTTATTAAAATACATATCATGTGTTTAAAGTAATAATTTCATAATAAAAAATAAAGTTGAAAATAAAATCTAAGAAAATCACTTGGAAATATGCAGTTGAAACCTCTTAGTGCATAAACATGCAACAAGTTTTCAAGAATAACTTGAAGGCAGGAAATTTTCAAACATGTTTTTCCATGAAATATTCCACACTCACAGAACTGAGCACAGTGGAAGTAGCAAAATTTACATGACAGAAGAAATATTTCCAAAATACTAGACAAGTTCCTATGTAAATAATGTATCCCAAAAACGAGTTTACAAATTTTTTTCCCATTTGAAATATAATTTTACACAGAAATAATTGTGCTATATGTGTAAAGTTCAATAATATATTAATAAATAAAGTAAACACTTGCAGATATTTAAACTAAATTTAACCTTCCCATGTAACTCTAAGGATACTGGAAAATGTACTATGAATAAATAAACATGCAACAAAGGCCGGGCCCAGTGGCTCCTGCCTGTAACCCTACCACGCTGGGAGGCTGAGGAGAGTTCACGGCCAGCCTGAGCGAGAGGGAGATCTCGCTTCTAAAACTAGCCTGGAGTTGTGCTGGGCACCAATAGTCCCAGCTACTTGGAAGGTTGAGACAAGAGAATCACTTGAGCCCAAGAGTTTCAGGTTTCTGTGAGCTGTGATGCCATGAGGGTGACAAAATGAGACTCTGTCTCAAAATAAATAAATAAATATGCAAATAGAGCTACAGCACACCACAAACAAATCATTAGGCTGGTTCCTAAATCAAGACACTACAATTTTTTTCTTTTTTTTGAGACAGTGTCTCACTTTGTGACCCTCAGTAGAGTGCTGTGACTTCATAGCTCACAGTAACCTCAAACTCCTGGGCTCAAGCAATTCTCTTGTCTCAGCCTCCCAAGTAGCTGGGACTATAGGCACCTGACACATCGCCCAGGTATTTTTAGAGATGGCATCTTGCTGTTGCTCAGGCTGGTCTCGAACTCATGAGCCAAAGCAATCTACCCGCCTCGGCCTCCTGGCGTGCTAGGATTACAGACCTGAGCCCCCATGCCCACCCCTAAGACATTTCAATTTAAGTACTCTTTGGGCACCAATAATTTAACTCTCTCTCCTTTTACCTAGAAGAAAGGTACCACCTACCGACAGAGCAGTGTGTCATAGTGCCTCCTCCCTACCTACTCTCATCCCCAAACCCAAATCAATATCTTTGAAGCTGATGAGCTGGTCTGGGGCAGTATTTCCATAGTGTACAGAAGATCCATCAGAACAATTTCTCAATCTTCCGAAATATGTAATATACTAGGCTCCACCCAATAGTTAATTAGATGTTTGGGGCTGAAAGGGAGAAGCCAGGTGCCAAGTACAATTAGATAGGGTAACAGGCCAGGTGCAGTGGCTCCTGCCCATAATCCTAGCACTCTGGGAGGCTGAGGTAGGTGGATTGCTTGAGCTCAGGAGTTTGAGACCAGCCTGAGCAACAGCAAAACCCCATCTCTACTAAAAATAGAAAACTACCTGGGCATTGGGACAGGCGCCTATAGTCCCAGCTACTTGGGAAGCTGAGGCATGAAGAGTGCCCAAGCCCAGGAGTTTGAGGTGGCTGGGAGCTATGATACTACGGCACTCTACCCCAGGTGACAGAGTTAAGAGTTGGTCCCCCTCCTCCACAAAAAAGAACGGACAATTCCAACATACATTCTTGCTTAAGAATCACTTGTCTAGGATGGATTAAAGATGGCGGCCAAGTAACAGCTTCCCTGCAACTGGGCACGAATGTTTACTGCAGCCCAATTCATAATTGCTAAGTCATGGAAGAAGCCCAAGCGCCCATCGACCCACGAATGGACTAGCAAATTGTGGTACATGTATACCATGGAATATTATGCAGCCTTAAAGAAAGATGGAGACTACCTCTTTCATGTTTACATGGATGGATCTGGAACATATTCTTCTTAGCAAAGTATCTCAGGAATGGAAGAAAGTGTACCCAATGTACTTAGCCCTACTATGAAGCTAAACTATAGCTTTCACATGAAGGCTATAACCCAACTATACCACAAGACTATGGGGAAAGGGCCAAGAAAGGGGAAGGGAGGGAGGAGGTTTTGGTGGAGGGATGGTAATGGGTGGGGCCACATCTATGGTCCATCTTAGAATTGGTACAGGCGATTCCACTAATGTACACAACTATGATTTAACAATAAAAAATAAATAAATAAAGCTATTGGTCCATCAAAAAAAATTAAAGCATCAAACAATAAAAATCCTCAAAGAAAGCATAGGAAAATCAATGGAAGATATTGGCCTGGGGAAAGACTTTATGAAGAATACTGCCATAGCAATTGCAACAACAACTACAATAAACAAATGGGGCTTAATTAAACTGAAAAGCTTCTGTACAGCTAAGGAGACAACAACCAAAGCAAATAGGCAACCTACACACTGGGAAAGGATATTTGCATATTTTAAATCAGACAAAAGCTTGATAACTAGGATCTGTAGAGAACTCAAATTAATCTACATGAAAAAAGCCAACAATCTCATATATAAATGGGCAAGAGACATGAATAGAACCTTCTCTAAAGAAGACAGACAAATGGCTAACAAATATATGAAAAAGTGCTCATCTTCCCTATGTATTAGAGAAATGCAAATCAAAACCACCCTGAGATACCATCTAACCTCAGTGAGAATGGCCCACATCACAAAATCTCAAAACTGCAGATGCTGGCATGGATGTGGAGAGAAAGGAACACTTTTACACTGCTGGTGGGACTGCAACAAATACACCCTTTTTTGAAGGAAGTATGGGGAAATTTCAAAGAACTCAAGCTATTTGATCCTGCAATCCCATCACTGGGCATCTACCCAGAAGGAAAATATTCTTTTTTCTTTTTTTTTTTTTTTATTTATTTTTTTTTTTATTTATTAAATCATAGCTGTGTACATTGATATGATCATGGGGCATCATATACTAGCTTCATAAACCATTTGACACATTTTCATCCCAATATTCAACATAGCCTTCCTGGCATTTTCCCAGTC
>CAUYPK010149970.1:0-19431 GCA_963574355.1 Loris lydekkerianus | reverse complement strand
TCAGTCTGGGGCCCCAGACAATGCCCAAAGTTCTCCACACTCCTGCTCAAGCTCTCCCCAAGGCAGTTCAACTGAGTGCCAAGTCCAAGAACACCAAAACAGTTCACAGGTAAAGCCCTTCCAGTTTGCAGTCTCACTGCTGCTTGTACTCACGGTTGCCGGGATGATTAAGTCAATCGAACACACTTGCCAGTTCTCCACTGTTTTTGTCCTCCTCTTGGGGTCCAGAAGTCCCTTGCTGGCTCCCTGTATCCTCAAAGGAATGATTATAGGCAGATCCCACCGGCCAGAGAAGCCTGGAGTCCAGTCTCCCTAGACTCGCTGTGCCCAGTTGCAGGGAAGCTGTTACTTCGCCACCATCTTTAATCCTTCCCTCTTGTTTGTTTTCTTTGAAACAGGGTCTCACTCTGTTGGCCCAGATGATGCAGTGGCATCATCACAGCTTACTGCAACCTCATACTCCTTGGCTCAAGCAATCCTCCTGCCTCAGCCTCCCGAGTAGCTGGGTGGGACTATTGGCAAGAGCCACCACACCTGTCTAATTTTTTTTCCCTACTTTTTGTAGAGACAGGATCTCTCTTCCTCAGGCTGATCTTGAATTCTTGAGCTCAAATAGTCCTCCCACCTCAGTTTCCCAGAGTACCAGGATTATAGGTATGAGCCACTACACCCAGACACATATTGACTTTTTTTTGAGACAGAGTCTCACTTGGTTGCCCTCAGTAGAGGGCTCAAGCAATTTTCTTGCCTCAGCCTCCAGAGTAGCTGGAACTACAGGTGCCTACCACAATGCACAACTATTTTTAGAAATGGGGTCTTGCTCTTACTCAGGCTGGTCTCGAACCTGTGAGCTCAAGGCAATCCACCTGCTTCAGCCTCCCAGAGTGCTAGGATTACAGGTGTGAGCCACTGCACCTGGCCTAAAATATTGGCATTTTTGATAATCTTTTGAACAAGGGGCTCTGCCTTTTCACTTTGTACCAGGTCCCATGGTTAAGTAATAAGTCCTGGCTAGAGGTTGAGCAGCCATGTTGAATGGTCAAACCACCAGATCACCTTAAAAATGGAGGACCTGCCCCATAGATAAGGTAGAAGGATATAGGAAAGGTCTGGGTCTGTGAGCATTTCCTAAAGAAGCTATACCGTACCAGTCTTGGAGTATCTTCCTCAAAACTTTTATGTGACTAGATTTCCTATCTTGTTTAAGACACTGTTATTTAGGGTTTTCGATCATACACAGTTGAAACTAATCACTACTGATACAATGTAGGAATATGAGCTCTGAGTCCCCCAGTATCCATTCTAGAAACATAGCTATTGAAGCAAAGACTGTAATTCCCTGCCTCCCTTGCAGCTTTGTGACGAGTGGAGTCTTTCTCTCCTTTGCCGGCTTTGAGTAAGCAAACAGCCATGTGGCCTCAAGGAACTAAGGGCAGCTTTCAGCCAACACCCTTCAAGTCTTGAGTGTTGGTTCCTGAGCATGACCATGAGACTTTTAGCCACTAAGATATAAGCAGAAATTTTAGGTATGATTTCCAGAAAACGTCCTTTAATGGAGATTGTGTGCATCCTTTTTCTATCCCTTCCTCTTTCTGGTTGGAATGCAAACATAATGGCTGAGATTTTGCAGCCATATTGGGCCATGAGATACAACCTATGCTGAGAATGTCAGAGCCATAAGACTGAAGGAGATTGAGTCTCTGGTAACTTTATGAAGTCACCTCACCAGCTTTGGACTGCCTTCTCTAGACAGAGTCTCATTCTGTCACCTTCAGTAGAGTGCAGTGGCATCATAACTCATAGCAACCTCAAACTCCTGGGCTTAAGTGTTCCTTTTGTCTCAGTCTCCTGAGTAGCTGGGACTACAAGTACCCACCACAATGCCCAGCTACTTCTTTTATTTTTTAGTGGAGATGGGGTCTCGCTCTTGCTCAGGCTGGTTTCTAACTCCTGAGTTCAGAAAATCCACCTTGGTCTCCCAGAGTGATAGAATTACAAGCGTGAACCACTGCTCCCAGATCTGGACTTCTTTTATGTGTAAGAGAAATATACTTCTCTCTTTCCTAAGCCACCATTATTTGGAGTTTCCAGTCCCTTATATCAAAACCTAAATCCTAACTGATGCAAACATAAACTTAGGCCATTGGTCTCCCAAGGCTTCAACTTAAAATTATGAATTATTCTCAAATATCTTCAGGTTTTTTATTTAAATGATATCTTTTTATTTGTGTGTTTGTTTTTGGCACAGTGGTAATTGAAAGCAAAAATGAATGGAAACAAAAAATAAAACTGGAGCAGCACAAGCAGTGTGAATAGAGAGCAAAAGTAACCTGTACAAGTCTCAGGGTAACAAAGAGAAATTTTATTTAGGAAGAACAAAGAGAAAGTTTAGAGCACTTGCAAAGAGAACTGGAAGTGGGTCCCTCTCATGAAAGAGGTTGAGAGAGAGAGAGACCTAGATGATACCTTAAAATCTTATGTAATACTTAAATTTTTTAAAAACAGGCCTAAATATTATGTCAATGGGTACTTATTCAAGGGGAATAGATGACCCTTTTGTCACTTCCTTCCTATCTGACTGGAGGCTGAGACATGTCCCTTCCAGGCCTGCCATTAATTTCTATGAACATCAGCATAGAAACTCTGTGACCGAGCTCTGATAAAACTCACCCGCCCATATTTGTTACCTAATAATACATTACAAGTCACCCCAAAATGCAGTGGCATAAACCAATAAAACTCTAGGGTATCTCTTGATTTCTGTTGGTCAGGAATTCAGATAAAGTGCAGTGGGGACAGATTGTCTCTGCTCACCATATCTGGAGTTTTAGCTGGAAGAGTTGAAGTTGGGAAAGCTGGAAGATATACTTCCATGGTCGCTCACATGGCTGGCAAATTGGTTCTTTTTTTTTTTTTTAGACAGGGTCTTCCTCTAAAACTGTGTTAGGTGTTCTATAAATGTCATCTCTTTTAAAAAGTCATCTCTTTTAATCTTGTCAAAATCTTATCTTAGAAAAAAGTATGATTAGCTCCATTTTATGGATGAAGAAAGTGAGATTGCAAAGGCTAAGCCACTTCATAGCTAGTTAGTAATTAAACTGGAATTTAAATACAGGGCCCGAGGCCACGCTGCCTCCCTGTCTATATCAGTCAGGGTTCTCTAGAGAACCATCAGGAGATATATACATACATCCACAGACACACACAGAGAGAATTTATTATAAGGAATTAGCTCATCCGATTATAGACACTGACAAGTCCCAAGATCTATAGTCAGCAAGCTAAAGACTGAGGAGAGCCAATGATGAAGTTCTAGTTGGAGTCCAAAGGACTGAGAACCAGGAGAGCAGATGGTGTAAATTCTGGCCTGGGGGGTGGGAGGATAGGGCAGAAGACCAATGTCCAGGCTTAAGCAGGCAGACCGTTTCCTCTTACTTAGCCTTTTGTTCTATTCAGGTCCTCAATAGACTGGATAGGTCTATCTACATTGGGGAGTGCCATCTGCTTTCCACAGTCTACCAATTCAAATGTTAATCTCATCCAAAATCACCCTTACACCTTCAACTTTCTCTTCCTCATCCTGCCTGCACAGGTGACAGCCATCTCCTCTTCGCCATCCTGGCTATCCTCAGATCTCTCATGAAGCCCAAGACCGTCAAAAGGAAGACCAAAGTTTTTCTGGCACCAGTCAGACTGATATGTCAAAATTAAGCATAACTGGGGAGAGGTACTGACAACAGAGTTCAGAGAAAATTCAAGGGCCAGATCTTGATACCCAACATTGGTTATAGGAGAAACAAGGAAACAAAGCACAGGCTGCCCAGTAGATTTCAGAAGTTCCTGGTCCACAACATCAAGGAGCTGAAAGTGCTGCTGATGTGCAACAAATCTTACTGTGCAGATATTGCTCACAACTTTTCCACCAAGAACTGCAAAGCCATTGTGGAAAGAGCAGCCCAGCTGGCCATCAGAGTCACCAATCCCAATGCCAGGCTGCACCGTGAAGAAAATTAATAGACATATTTGTGTTTAAATAAAACCATAAAAACTGCAAAAAACAAAACAAAATAAAAACACAGAAACACATAAAACAATATTTGACCAAATATCTGGGCACCCCATGGCCTAACCAAGTTGACACATACAATTAACTATTACGCTATCTTCCATGTACTCAACTTATAGTACCAGTTTTATTCTCATTTGTCCTCGGCTTTATGCTTTAAGGAGTCAGCCTCATCCACACATAATTTATGTATTTTCATAATATCATCTCTTAAATTTTGTGGAGGGAAATAGATAAAAGAAAAGACAAAAGGAATGTTAGGATGTCCTAGTTTGCAATACATTTTGTTAATAGATTTTGGGAGAAAAACAATTAAAAATACTCAGAAATGTTTAATAGTCTACAGCAATGGTTCTTAAACTGCAAAGCACAATGGAATCACCACGGGCCTGTTACAACATAGACATCTAACTGAGAAATGATATGCAAACATTAAATGTATGCTATATTAGAGCTAATGAAGCAATTGATTTCCATGCAATATCTTTTTTAAAAAAAAAAAAAAACTATTAGAAATTTAAAAAAAAAAAAACATAGATATCTAGGTCCTACTCCCAGAGTTTCTGGTTCAGTAGGTCTGGGATAGAACCTGGGTATTTGTATTTCTAACAAGTTCCCCAGTGTTCCTGATTCTACTGATCCAAGACTACATTTTGAGTAGAAAAGTATTAGGGAAAAAATACCTATCTGTGATACACCCAAAATCGACATGGCACTCAGGGACTCATGTTTCTTCTATTTTGGTATTTGACAGTTCTATGCCACCTCACAATTCAAGATGGCTGCCTGAACTCCAGCATCAAAACTAGATTTTAAGCAAACGTTAGAAGGAACAGGGAAAGATAGACAAGACCAGTGTTTTTAAGAATACTTCCAACTCCCCAGAAGTTGCATGCAAGACTTCCACTTACATTCCATTGGCCAGAACTTCATCACGTGGTTATGTCTAGCTGTAAAGAAAGTTTAGAAATACAGGGTGTTGTTTTTTTTCTCCAGAAGGTAATGCACACAGCTAAAATTCTATTACTTACAATTATGGAGTGTGGAGGGTAGTATTTAGGAATAGCTAATGCTATTGTAGGTTTGTTTGGAACAGGAAACAATTCTTCCCTTATGTCAGTGTGTAACCTGGGCCTACCTTCCCTTCTGAGTCAGAGGCAGAGTCCACATAGTTTCAGAGCCTTTAAAGCCTGGTGACTAAGTAATTACTGGCCTAGCCTAAGTCATGTGTTCCCCCTACTAACAACACTCTGAAAGGATGAAGATGAAACTCAAATGCCAGGCATGGACATTTTCATGTTCCCTATCACTGCTTTAGTTAATTGGCTATCCTGCTAACTGGCAGAGGTTTCAGTTCCCTTTGACTCACGTGCCTTTGGAAATCCAGTAAGGACTAGATGTCAGCAAATTGGGGGTGAATGCTTGCTTGACTCAGTGGTTTCATTTTTAAATATAGTTATAGTTGGTAGAACTGAAATACAAAGAGAAATCGCCCTTCCTTGATGAACCCTTCTAGCCACTGGGTGCCACTATTGATTTGTTTAGTTAACCAAAATGCAAAACTGTTTTACTATAGGGGGGTGGATATTCTCAACGTAGATTACTTTGGTAAAGCAGGAAATGAAAGTTCAACAACAACAAAAAACTCTGTGTGTATATATATTCCCTTAGATGTATGTTGGTTATTTTTTTTCTCCTGACTTCCTCTCACCAGACAACGACATATTTTTATTTCTCTGTAGTATATCCTCCTTGATCTTTCTCTCTTAATGAATTTCAGAGTAATACTTTAAGTACCACTTCAAAAAATTAGATTATGTTTCCTAGAATCCCTGACAGCTCTCAAAAAAAGAGAAACTCTATTGCTCCTTGATGTTTATAACAATTTATATATAATGTCATCATCATGAATACAAATGTTTATAAAGTGCCTACTATGTGTCTGGGGCTGAGGATTATAAAAATAAACAGACTTCCTCCCAGTGAGGGTTTTGTATTAATACTTTATTAATGGTAATATGACATATAGTCAAGAATACAAGGTTAGTAGGTAGGTAGGTATTTAACTGTGATCAAAACTGTGAATTGCCTATCAAATGATCAATTCTCTCCTTTTATAAATTTAGCCAGATCCAAATTTTATTCTGGTGTCTACCCTCCCGTGTGATCAGGGAAGATAACTCCTACCAAGTCCTAGAAGGATAAATCATGCTTGGTCTAAGCCAACCATGGAGGCCTTGTAGTTCTTCCCAAAGACTGGCTGAACATGACCATGTGATCCAGTCCTAGACAATGGGACCTGAAGTAAAATCCACTAAAACAAAATTCTCAGAGAAGAAAGAGCCAATTTCTCTAAGATAAACATGTGATGCCTGGAACTGCTTCACTTGTCTTTAGATCATGAAGAGTCTCATCTGCAACAAGCCAAGGCCAGAAGAACAGAGATAGAAAGCCCCTCAGTTGCTATACCCACCTGGGAACTGTCCTGCCTCAGGAGTTCTTTTGAGATAGTTGGCCCCTTTTGTTTAAGCCTCTTTGAGTTGGATCTGTGTCTTGTGGCTGAAAGCAACCCATTTGATACCATGACTCTATATACCAGCTATTTCACATGTTAGCTTGTCTGATTGTCCATGTATCTGTGAGGAAGACATTATTAAGCCCATAGAAGAGATGAAGCAATGGAACCTGAGGCATCAATATCAAGTCCAAGGTCACAGTGGTTAAGCCATATTTTAAACACAATAACTGTCCTATAAATGTGTGATGGGAAAATGGCCAACCAAGCATGGGGTGCAGCTGAGTGGCTGAAGGGCACAGTCCATCTTGGAGCCCAGAAGCACAGCCTTGTGTGGAGCACACCCTGTTCCAATCCTCAGACCATCCCTTTGCTCCTCAGCAAAAGCATCTTCAAATTCATCCCAAACAAGGATTTTTGTGTTTCATCAAAAATCCTCTAATGGGAATCCAGATTGAAGACCACTCTTACAGCCAGAGTCCTTCCTAATCTCTAACCTTAGCTTCCCTTCTTGGAATGTGGTTTGGTCCCTGACCCCAGCATGGGACAGCCCAGCCCTCTTGCCTCTCTTTAGAGCACCCTTGGACTCAGCACCCTGCCCTCTACTCAGAGCCTTGACTATGAAAAGCAATCTCATCCAAGACAAAGGTTGCCTGACTCACACTCTGTAGCCGTCTACACTGGAAGTCAGGGAACTGGCTTCCAGCCATCCTTCATGCTCCCTAGACAAATGGAGAGCCCACATGGCAGAGGGGTGCCCCTGCTTCCCCTGCTTTTGTTCAGCACCCATTACATTAGGGCACTGGCTGTTTGACAGGCACATTTCTCTTTGGCTTGCCCAGCAGCTCAGAACCTGGGAATTGCTGTGCGTGCTTGGCAGCAGATCACTGCCAGCTTTCCAAGGGCAGTGTTCTAGGCAGGGAAAATCGCTCTGAGATTACTTAAGGCCCCTGGGGAAATGACAAGGAGAAATTAATCTTCCATTGCTAATCTTCCCATGTGGCCACTGCCTGCAGGAGATGGTCGCCCGGCTTTGCCGGGACCCCAAATCCCTCCACACTGCCAATGGGCAGAGTGGGCAAGGCAGAGGTTGAAAGGAGGCACAGTTTGTGAGTCTCACACACCCTGTGTCTGTGTGACAGAATGCCCCACCACTTTGGGACAAATCACTGATGTTTGACATGGAGTGTCTGCCTACACCTAACCCTCCATGCTCATGACATATGTACCCCACTCCAGGCTTAACTTATTCTCTCCCACTCTGGGCTCCAGCAGCCTGCCCCCTTCCCACCATGAGGCCTTGGTTTTGGCTGGGCCCTCTGCCTGGAATGCTTAGGTGTCACAGGTGTAATGACATTAGTGTCTGTGTGCCTACTAGGCCATGTTGGCAGATACCTTATCTCTCTTGTTTGCTGCTATACAGCTGGTGCCTAGCACAGTGCCTGGTATGTACTAAGTACTCACTCATATTAGGTGTTGAATGAAGAAAATTTTCCTGCAGCTTAGGGTGTGCAGAGATGAAGAATGAACATACAACTTCCATCATTATCATCATCATCACCACCATAACTAGTTTACTTAATATGCACCAATGGTGGCTTGGCACCAGTGGCTAGGGCGCCAGCCACATACATCAGGGCTGACAGGTTCAAACCCAGTCTGGGCCTGCTAAAAACAACAATGACAACCACAGCAACAAAAAATAGCTGAGCGTTGTGGTGGATGCCTGTAGTCCCAGCTACTTGGGAGGCTGAGGCAAGAGAAATCAATTAAGCCCAAGAGTTGGAGGTTGCTGTGAGCTGTGATGCCACAGCACTCTACGAGGGCAACATAGTAAGACTCTGTCTCAAAAAAAAAAAAAAAAAAAAAAATGCACCAGGGGCCCCAAAGACTAGGAGTATCTGTGATTATTCTCTCCATTTTAGAGGAAGAAAATGAGGCACAAGAAGATAAGTAACTTGTTCCACCCAGCCTATGGGTTCCAGAACATATGCTCTTAATCCCCGTGTGGTAGTACTTAATTATAGGTTTTCTTGGGTAGCTTCCTGGACTTCCCCAGCTAGACTGTACCCTGTTTTAGGGCAAGACAGGTGATCTATTTCCTCAGTATTTTCCCTAGCTCAGAACAATCTAGGTTCTCAGTAAGTACTAGTTAACAACTATATACAACTCAGTCAAAAAAAATTAAAAAAGCCAGGCACAGTGGCTCATGCCTGTAATCTTAGCACTCTGGGAGGCCGGTGGGGGAATTGCCTGAGCTCTGGTGTTTGAGACCAGCCTGAGCAAGAATGAGACCCCATCTCTAAAAATAGCCAGGTGTTGTGGCGGGCACCTGTAGTCCCAGCTACTCAGGAGGCTGAGGCAAGAGGATCACTTGAGCCCAGAAGTTTGAGGTTGCTGTGAGCTATGATACCATGACACTCTGGGGGTGACAGAGTTAGGCTCCGTCTTTAAAAAAAAAAAGCCAGAAGCCTAGTTTTCATGGCCTTGCATTCTAAGACAAAAGAAGACAGAAAGTGAAAAAGAAGCATCAATCACAGGAGAACAAGAGAATTGTCGTCACAGTGAAGATAGATCATTTTCATTTTCTTTCAGAGCTTGCTCTCTTTGTAAAACTGAAGTGAAAAAGGAGGAAATTGAAACTGGAAAGCGAGTGAAGGCAGCCTTAGTCCAAAGACTTATGGGTGGCCTCTAAAGACCTTACACTTGAAGTTAGAGAGGTGGAACGTGGAAGCAGGCTGCCTCAGACCTCCAGCCCTGCTAGTCGCCCTGAGGCAGTGCCTCCAGGCGCCTTACCCACTTTTCTAGGAAAATGTGGTCAAATTCTGAGAGGGAAGAGAAGAAAATTGGGAGTTGGGAGTCAAGAGGTTAGGCTGTCCTGTGCTTGCTTGTTGTAGACTAGCCTGACTCACTGGCCCCGACTAGGAAATCGGTGAAGTGGCCTCTACTCACTTTAGCACCCTGATCAACGGTACTATTTTTTTTAAGCTTTCATTGTTGTTTGTTTGAGGCAAAGTCTCACGCCATTGTCCAAGCTAGAGGTGCCATGGTGTCACCCTAGCTCACAGCAACCTCAAACTTTTGGGTCCAAGCAATCCTCCTGCCTCAGCCTCCCAAGTAGCTGGGGCTACAGGCATCTGCCATGACATCCAGCTACTTTTTCTACTTTGAGTAGAGACTGGGTGTCACTTTTGCTCAGGCTGGTCTCAAACTCGTGAGCTCAAGGGATCCTCCCGCCTTGAGATTATGGGTATAGCCACTGTGCCAGGCCCAACTGTACTATTCTAATAGTTTAAGAATGTGTTAGGGAGCAAGTAACCGAGCACTCAGTGAATAGCTCCTATACAAAATAAGTCAAGAATTACATGTTTATAGATGTAAGTTTCACGATTTAAAACATCAGGAATGACATTTCTGTGATTTTTTTTTTTTTTGGCCTTTCCTGAAGGCCCCAAGATGGTTGCTACAGTTCCAGCATAACCAAGGCAAGAAAAGGGGCCCCAGTGGGTAAGGGGAGGATGGAAGGCACCACCAAAAATATCTGTTCCTTTTATGAAGAAGTGAAATCTGCTAGGCATGGTGGCTCCTAGCACTTTGGGAGGCTGAGGTGGGAGAACCACTTGAGCCCAGGCATTTGAGAGTAGCCTGGACAATATAACAAGACCCTGTCTCTAAAAAAAAAAAAAAAGAAAGAAAAATCAGCCAGGTGTGGTGGTGTGGGCCTGTAGTCCCAGCTACTCAGGAGATTAAGGCGGGAGGATCGCTTAAAGCCAGCAGTTCGAAGTTTCAATGAGCTGTGATCACTGATCGTGCTGCTACACTTCAGCCTGGGCAACAGAAAGCAACCCTGTTTCAAAAAAAAAAAAGAAAGAAAGAAAAGAAAAGTTAAATCTTTCCAAGAAACTTTCCAGAAGACTTTAGCTTTTGAGCCAATAGCTGGCAACAGGTCATGTGGTCACATATATCTGCAAAGGTAGCTGGAAAAGTGAGCATTGGGCCCTTCCTCCTTACATAGCAGGGTAAGCAGGGAGAAGGGTTGGGAATGGGTATTGGCTTAAGCTCCCCTGAAAAGCAGGGCCTGAGACAAGAACCTGAGTGCATTAGCTTATTTATATACAAAGCAATCCAGGAAGCACCATGAGGGGAGAGGGGAGAGGGAGGGGACATAGCGAAGAGAAGTCAATTCAGGGGGTGAGCAGGTCACCACTGTGGGCAATGGGGGCTCGGTCGAACTGAGGACTCTCTAAGACGCTGTTGGAACACGCCTTAGAACCTATATTCTCACAAACACCTAGGTCGGGGAGCCTGGGGCCTGTATCCACAGATCCCTAGTCCCCACTTCACTCCATGGCATTTCCAGAAAGCTCTCTGGTGCCAAAGAAAGCCTATAGAGGGGGAAGAAAAGACAAGTAAGCACTGCAGGCTTTCTAGAAATGGTTCACTGCAGCTGCAGATGAGCTCAGAGGTGGCCTGAAGGGCATGGGACTGAGCGTGGGTGATGCCAGAGTCTCATTTGCTATTTCGCTGCCCCGGGGACCAAGTGCTCAGTGACCCTGCCAGGGCCCTGCCTTCAGCCCTCTCCCTGCCAGGTCTGTCTCTATATCTACATTCTCTCCTCCCCACCTCCCCTCAGATAGGCCCATTGGTACTGCAGAAAGAATGTGATGGACTGGCTCGGCGCCTGTAGCTCAAGCGGCTAAGGCACCAGCCACATACACCAGAGCTGGCGGGTTCAAATCCAGCCTGGGCCCGCCAAACAGCAATGATAACTATAATCAAAAAATGTCTGGGTGCTATGATGGACGCCCGTAGTTCCTGCTACTTGGGAGGCTGAGGCAAGAGAATCGCTTGAGGTTGCTGTGAGCTGTGATGCCAGGCACTCTACCCAAGGGCGACAGCTTGAGGCTCTGTCTCAAAAAAAAAAAAATGTGATGGACTAATTCACACCAATGTCATGATCATGTATCAGTAACAATAACATGCACACGGCTCCTTAGATTCGCCGTGAACTTTTACACACATTATTGGTTTTTTGTTTGTTTGTGTGTTTGTTTTGAGGCAGAGAGATACTCAGTTAATAAGTTGACAGAACTGGATACCTTCTAAAAGCTCATACTCTATACATCAAGCTAGTCCTACCTCCCCAGGAGACCTTCTGTTTTCTTGTCATGAGTAGGCACTCAGTAAATATTTGTGTTGAATAGACTTCTTTTTTTGAGACAGAGTCTTACTATGTCACCCTCAGTAGAGTGCTGTGGTGTCATAGCTCACAGCGACCTCAAACTCTTGGGCTTAAGTCCCAAGTAGCTGGGACTATAGGCGCGGAGCCACACCCAGCTATTTTTAGAGACCGGGTCTCGCTCTGGCTCAAGCCGGTCTCAAACCTGTGAGTTCAGGAAATCCACCCGCCTCGGCCTCTCAGAGTGCTGGGATTACAGGTGTGAGTGCCATGCTCTGTCCTACCTTTGAGGCTTTTTGCTCTTCCGTCTGTCTAAAATCCTTTTCCCCTGGTTCTATCATTACTGGCTCAGCTTTCATGATGTTCTTAAGTCAAATGTCACGTCCTGTGCTCATGGTTTGATTTCTCCCCAAAAGTCCATCTTTCTCGTCTTCCTTGATAACTTCCAATTTTTCACTGAACACGTGATTTGCCAGAATAAGGCCTACGTTTCCCAGTTAGATATGGCTGTGTGACAAAGCTCTGGCCAATAGGGTGTAAAATGAAGGAATGCCTACAATTTGCAATGCATTAATGAGACCAGTCTGCCCTTCGTTGACACTGCTTTGCCCTGTTGGATGAAATGGGTACCAGAAGACTGAAGTTCAGGCAGAGGGTACCAGGGGTGGTTGCATCCAACATGATGCCAGAGCCACAGAACAGCTATGGCTAAAGAGGCCTTAAGTCCAACAAGCCCAAGACCAACAGTGTCCCAGCATTCTCAAGCATGGGGAAACAGCTCTACCAATTTTTCCACCCCCAAGATGGGCACAGATATGACTATAAGGCTGGAAAGTGAAGGGGGCTCTGGGTAATGGTGAGGTAACCAGAGTGGACTGAATGAACCAGAAACCATGATAAGATCTAAAGAGGTCAGTGGCAAATGACCTTAAGAAGAGAAGTTGGGCCAGGTCTGGTGGCTCACGCCTATAAACCCTAGCACTCTGGAAGGCCAAGGCGGGTGGATTGCTTGAGCTCAGAAGCTCAAGACCAATCTGAGCAAGAGGGAGATTCCGTCTCTACGAAAAATAGAAATACTAGCCGGGCTGGCATAGTGGCACATGCCTGTACTCCCAGCTACTTGGGAAGCTTAGGCAAAAAGACTGCTTAAGGTGGCGCGTAGCTCAGTGGGTAGGGCCCTAGCCACATATACCAAGGCTGGCAGGTTTGAACCCAGCCCCAGCCAGCTAAAGCCACAACGACAACTGCAACAAAAAAATAGCTGGGTATTGTGGTGGTTGCCTATAATTCCAGCTACTTAGGAGGCTTAGGCAAGAGAATTGCTTGAGCCTAAGAGTTGGAGGTTGCTGTGAGCTGTGATGCTACAGCACTCTACTGAGGGCGACATAGTGAGACTCTGTCTCAAAAAGAGAGAGAGAGAGAGAAGTTGGAGCAGACTGGATTCTGAGAGTGGCCTCAGCACTATTTATAAGCTCACATACTCTTCCAGAACCTTGTCACTCCTCTATCAAGTGGTGGAGTCTATTTTTTTTTACCTCCTTGACATTGGGCAGGGCTTTGTGACTATCTTGACAAACAGAATGTGATGAAAGTGACATACATGATTTCTGCCTGTCTATGTTTCTGTCTCTCTCTACTCATCCTTAAAACCCAGTTGCCACGTTGTGAGGAAGGCCAGGCCACAAGAAGAGGCCATGTGTTCCAGCTGACAGTCCCAGGTGAGGTCACAGATGACAGCAGCATCAAATGTCAGAGAGAGCCCTCAGACGATCCCAATCCCAGCCTTTGACTCATTCTAGCTGACATCAAGTGGAGCAGAGTTAGCTGTCCCTACAAGCCCTGCTTAAATCACAGATTTTAAGGGAAAAATAAATGTGCCTGTTTGAAGCTGCTAAATTTCGGAGTGGTATGATATGCAGCTAGAGGTAGATAAGGGAATGGGCTAAAGTCAGTGAGTACTAGTTGGGGGCATGTAAACCCCTTCCTTGTGCCAGGATAGGGCTTGACCCTTGATTACCCCTAGGGAGAAGGGGAGGAGGATATGGGATGAGGGTGAACCACGTCTGTCCTGGGAGGAACCACCTTTAAACTCGCAGTCCCTGAGCTGGTTAGAATCAACACATGTTCCAACTCGGTAGAAATTGGGGCTTGAGAGCCGAGGCAATTTTAGTGTCAGGAAAACAGAAAGCCTTAGTCTTTGCATACCAGACTTTATGCCCAAGCACAAACTCCTACCCACTTTACAACTTTATAGCTCTGATCCTTGTCCCTGAACAAGCACCACACCAGACTAAGTCTGCGCAGGCATTTCCAGCTGGAAATCATGACTTAGTGATCAAAAGTCAGAGGCTCTAGAACCAAGAGAGTTTCTAAGTTCATTCCTCTGTCCCCCAGCTTATTGAAGTGTCTAGCAATAGAATGAGAAGGATGTGTTAGGCTGAGGTCTGATCCCTATAGAGATCCCCCCATCCTCATGCCATTCCCAAGAGGGGCACTGCCAGGAGGCGGTGCAAGAGGCCTGCTCTGGTTGCACCAGAGAGGCAGAAGGTGCACAGGGCAGGGGGATGTGGAAGCCTGTTATGCATGGTCTTGCTGCAGCCCCCACCAGATTATATAGCTCCTCTTCTTAGTGGTTGCTCCCAGGATCACATGCCAACCTAGTTGCTTTGCGGACAACCCAGGCAGAAGGTGGAGGGATGGGCCAGACACGCCTACAGGCATCTCCAGCCCACCAACCTTGAGACACATGTTTTATGACTCAAGAGTTTTGGGAAGGCACTCTTGCCTTGAGTATTCCTGTAGTAATCTACACCTAAAGTTTTTACAAAATACATATTTTACTTTGAGATACCTGAAACACCTATTTGTCCCCAAATGTCTTTGGAACTTTCTGGCTCACTCTGTGCACAAGTTTGGCAGTGCTGTATTTTTTCTTTTTTTTCTTCTCAAACAAATTAGATGCCTCTTCGTGGGAATAACACATGGTTGCCATTAAGGCTCGTGATGTTTGGAGTTTGGTGTAAACCCACATTTTATCCATAGCACTATTTCTTTTTTCCAAAATAGTGAAAAGAACTACAAAACACAAAAGCAATTACATGACTTAACTTTCCATCTCTGTCAAGCAGTGATTAAAAGTGGAAAATAATACTAGCAGTTAGGTTTCTTTCGGGAAAGGCAAGAAGAAAAGGAAATTCGTTGTGTTGGTTGTTTTTTTAAAGCCATAAACTATCAAGAAGAGAGGTGGTGAGAATTATAAGGGTTGCTCAAAGCACAAAAAGCCAAAATGAAAGGCCTTTCTCTTGAGAGACAAGAGTTTGGTGACTCCTAAAATCCTCAAAAAATATAAGATAAGATGGTCACAATCCCAATGCTGGGTACTACATGTTACTGTTCAGCCTCTGCAGGCTGTTCACTTCCAGTGGAATCCAACAGAGATTCACCAGTAGTGTGTATCAATGAGGGGCAGAAAGTTGGTTCCTGAGTACTTTTCATTCTTAATGATTCATCAATCAACACTAATTGACCTACCCTGGATTCCCTGAAGAGTTTTGATTTTTCGTTTGTCTTTGTTTTCTTTTTGAGACACACTGGGTAGAGTGCTGTGAAATCATAGCTCACAGCAACCTCAAACTCCTGGGCTCAAACAATCCTCCTGCCTCAGCCTCCAGAGTAAGTGGGACTACAGGAGCCAGCCACAATGCTCAGCTAATTTTTCTATTTTTCTGTAGAGATAAGGTCTTGCTCTGATTCAAGCTGGTCTTGAGTACTGATCCCCCTTCAGCCTCCCAGAGGGCTAGGATTATAGACATTTGCCACCACGTCTGGCCCTGAAGTCTTTTTTGTTTCTTTGTTTTGAGACAGAGTCTCACTATGTCACCCTCAGTACGGTGCTGTGGGTCACAGCTCACAGCAACCTCAAACTCTTGGGCTTAAGCGATTTTCCTGCCTCTGCCTCCCAAGTAGCTGGGACTACAGGTGCCCACCACAACGCCCAGCTATTTTTTGTTGCAGTTGTTATTGTTGTTTACCTAGCCCAGGCCGGGTTTCCTGCCAGCCTCAGTGTATGTGGCTGGCAGTGTAACCACTGTGCTATGGGTGCCGAACCTGAAGAGTTTTTTAAAAAAATAAGCTTGAATAAGTCCACCCATGGTCATTTAGCTATCCTAAAAGCACTTTCATCTGTCCTAACTCAGATCTGAAGACTAGGCCACAGTTTAAGTCTTCTAAAGTCTCCTTCATGGTGTTCTCCTTTAGAAGTTGGTATTTTGTCATCTAGGTAAAGGAATGTAATTATACAATTTGGGGGTTTTTTGAGAGGAGATCTGACTCTGTCACCCAGCCTGGAGTACAGTGGTGTAATCATAGCTCACTGTAGCCTCCAACTCCTGGGCTCAAGCAATCCTCCTGCCTCAGCCTCTTTAGTAGCTAGGACAACAGACACAAACCACCACGCCCTGTTAATTTTTTTTTTTTTTTTTTTTTGAGACAGAGTCTCAAGCTGTCACCCTGGGTAGAGTGCTATGTCATCATAGCTCACAGCAGCCTACAACTCTTGGGCTCAAGCAATCCTCTTGTCTCAATTTTTCTATTTTTAGTAGAGACAGGGTCTTGCTTTTTGCTCAGGCTGGTCTCGAACACATGAGCTCAAGAAATCCACCTGCCTTGGCCTCCCAGAGTGCTAGGATTAGAGGTGTGAGCCACTGCGGCTGGCCTACTCCGCTAATTTTTTATAAGGATCTTGCTATGTTGCCCACACTGGTCTTAAACTCCTGGCCTCAAGTGATCCTCCAGCCATGCCCCCCCAAAGTGCTGGGATTACAGGCATGAGCCACTGCACTAGGCTGGGAATATAATTCTGTATGACATGGGACAGTGTCCAATTGCCTATACTAGGAGCTAAACAATTGTGGTGGCTTAACTGAAAAAGAACTGTTCGTTTCCAGCTGTGGTAAGTCCAGGTCTGGAATGGTGGTCCAGGAAGGCCAAGAAGGAGCTGAGGCCTTTCTGCCTTCCCCCTCCTCCAGCCTTGTTAGTTGCTGCAGCATCTCCAGCCCCAGAGGCTTGCTCCAGCAAAAGGAGAAAGCAGCAGAAAGAGGCAGGGCTGGCTGACTTCTGCTTGTGTCCCATTGGCTATAAAGGAGTCACGGGGCCGCCCCTCCTGCACAGGTGCCCGGGGAATGGGTTATTAGTTCTAGAGCTTTGCTCTAGAGGAGTTGAAATGGAAGTGTAGGAAGCCACACTACCAAACCTATCCGTGTCTTTTGTACTCATGATATGCCTTCGGTTTACACTTTGCTCTAGCCTTCCAGTGACCAGACTGCTGTTTGCAAATCAGGGTGTTTTTTGTTGTTGTTGTTGTTGTTTTTGCAGTTTTTGGCTGGGGCTGGGTTTGAACCCACCACCTCTGGCATATGGGGCCAGCACCCTACTCCTTTGAGCCACAGGTGCCGCCCCGGGGTGTTTTTTTGTTTGTTTAAGTTGGGTTCATCCTGCTGTTTGAAGGGACAAGAACGGGAGGGAAGTTTTCTATCAAATATAGAGGGGCTGGAAGCTACTTTACATGAGAATTTTCACACCTCTGCCAATCTCAATTCTCAGTGAAAATATTCAGCATCCAAAGGATTGCTAAGGTGATTAACCTGTTTAATTCCTGCAGCAGTAAAACTGCTTTCCATTACAAAACAGAAAGTTTCAGTGAAAGTTTCCCCTCCCCTTAAATACTGAGGGGGGAAATGTATTGGTTCACGTGACCTGAAAGTTCGTAGGTAAATATGGCTTTGGGGAAGTCTTGATCCAGCAACTTTTATGCATCAGTTATTGTTATGGGTAACAGGGTGAATGGGAACTCCTGGATGTCAGGAAAGCGCTGACTTCCCCAGTCATTCAGATGAAATTCAGATGATCTCTATTGTCCTAGTACCACCCATTTAACTGTTCTGCCTTCTAAGGCTCATGTTTCATCCTCAGTTTTGCTACCTGAGGCAGACACTATTGACACCCTGCTCCTTATCCCTCCCCCCTACCTGAGATCACCTGCAGCTACCATAGAAAGTTCACTATACTCTACTTTCTGCTTCAAGCACTTGAATCTCTCTGATGCTCTGCCTGGAAGCTTTTCCCTGAACCAAGGGAGCTGGCTCGACGGAATGCAGGAAATTGATGCTAAGTAGACACCCCTTATAAAGCAAGCTATGTGTGTGGCTTGCTTTAGATTTCTGTTGGACGGTGCTGCTATAGCTTCTATAGTAAACTATAGCCCCTGTGCCAAATCTGACCAGCTGCCTGTTTTTGTAAATAAAGTTTTATTAGCACATAGCCTCATCCATTCTTTTATTTATTATCTGTGGCTGCTTTTGCCCTACAGCAGCAGAGTTGAGTAGTTGCAACAGAAACTGTATGGCCTACAAATCCTAAAATATTTATTGTCTGGAGTCTTTACAGGAAAAGTTTGCCAATCTCTGGTAAAAAATATTGGCTCTAGAAATTTTTCTAAGCTGCAAAATTATTACTGGCTCTCAAGAAAAAAAAAAGAGAAATGTTTGGATTTGGGGGGATATATGAAAAATATATTTACTAATTGTGTGTGCACATCATATGTGACTAGTGTATATGTGTGTGTGTTTTGGGTGGAAAGGGAAGATAGCAGCCATGTTGAAATGTTTTAATATACATAATTTTACTACAAAAAAAATTTTGTTTAAGACGGAGTCTCACTGTGTTACCTTTCACAGAGTGCTGTGACATTATAGCTCACAGCAACCTCAAACTCTTGGACTCAAGAGATCCTCTTGCTTATGCCTCCTGAGTAGCTGGGGCTACAGGCACCCACCACAACACCTGGCTATTTCTTTCTTTCTTTTTTTTTTTAGAGACAGAGTCTCACTTTGTCACCCTTGGTAGAGTGCCCTGGCATCACAGGTCACAGCAACCTCCAGCTCTTGGGCTTAGGTGATTCTGTTGCCTCAGCCTCCCAAGTAGTTGGAACTATAGGCGCCCGCCACAACGCCCAGCTATTTTTTGTTGCAGTTGGGCCGGGGCTGGGTTTGAACCCTCGGTATATGGAGCCTAGCACCCTACTCACTGAGCCACAGGCACCGCCCTCTCTTTCTTCTTCTTCTTCTTCTTTTTTTTTTTTTTTAAAGTGGATGGGGGGGCGCGATTTCACTCTTGCTCTCAGACTGGTCTCAAACTCCTCAGCTCAACCAATCCACCCGCCTCAGCCTCCCAGAGTGCTAGGATTACAAGAGTGAGCCACCTCGCCCATCCCCTAACAATTTTTTTTTTTTAAATAGCAAGATGCAACATTCTAAAAACCCCAACATTTTCTTTCTTTCTTTCTTTCTTTTTTTTTTTTTTTTGCAGTTTTTGGCCAGGGCCGGGTTTGAATCCGCAATTTCTGGTATATGGGGCTGGTGCCCCACTCCTTTGAGCCACAGGCGCCGCCCCCCAAAATTTCTATTGCTACTAATTCCTGAGTTTGCAGTGCTACCACACAAGTCAAGAAATTAAGGAAACCATTATATATGCATATATATATATATATAATTTTTTTTTTTTTTTTTTTTTTTTTTTTTAGTTTTCAGGGCCAGGGGGGGGGCGAATCCGCTGCACGGGGTGTGCCGGGCCCGGGCGCGAACCCCCGACCCACAGGGGCCAGCGGAAAAATAT